>BQKZ01007940.1:0-27862 GCA_036244855.1 Temnopleurus reevesii | reverse complement strand
GCCATCTGTAAAATGAGATGAAAAAAGATCAAAATATCCATCATAAGATCAGGATGATTGAAAACTAAAAATAAGAGACCAAGACAGTAAATACCAACTGGAGACTCTGTTTTGAGTATTAAAGGATGACCAAAGGCTCCACCTGAGACCCTTCCATTTTAGACCAAAATCTCTAGAAACCGAATCCCATGAGTCAATCAAGACCTTTTCTCAACTTTATGGACTTGAATTGCAAACTACTAAACCAACTGACCAAAATACTTGTATTTCATTAACAATTATTCCCCAGTTGCAATTTTGTGGCTTCATATGTTGCAAGACATAGGGGGTGTTGTTCAAAATCAACTGCAACTTTGCAAATTGTAACGCGCATTTACATTCGCGCATGGTATGCACATTTAACAAGACGCGCATGAAACAATGATTTGGATTGGCACGTTCCGATCAACTGCAACTTACGATCCATTGCAACTTTTGAACAACACCCCATTAGACTGCATGTGCAGACCGATATCTTGTCGGAGATCAAGACTAAGAACTAGAGCACTATCCAAAGACTACAAACCAAGATGTATAAAGAGTGAGACTGGAGAACATCAGTCATGAATTGAATTGGTTTGGGTAAATAATCAAATGGAGGCAACATGATTGAGGTCAGAGATTGTAGGAAAAAAATGTTTATCAGAATTCCAGTTACTATTAGTCATTCCAGAAAATTTAAACAGGGTCAAAACTTGTCATAAATCTTTATAGATTTATCAATGGACCATATGAAAGAAAAATGTGATGATTAAAAATAGTATAGTGCAGGAAGTCATTTTGTAAAGGAAAAAAGTATGAAACATGTTGTGTAGAATCTGGCAAGAAGTATTACCTACCTGTTGAATTGACAATTGTGTAAGGCAATTTGCTCATTCATCGATGTAAGAGTTTGTTCACTCACTCTTTTTCTTATCTCTACTTCCGCCTTCCTCATCTCTCTCTTTATCNCGCGCATTTACATTCGCGCATGGTATGCACATTTAACAAGATGCGCATGAAACAATGATTTGGGTTGGCACGTTCCGATCAACTGCAACTTTCGATCCATTGCAACTTTTGAACAACACCCCATTAGACTGCATGTGCAGACCGAGATCTTGTCGGAGATCAAGACTAAGAACTAGAGCACTATCCCAAGACTAAAAACCAAGATTTATAAAGAGTCAGAATGGAGAATATTTTTTTAATTTGGGGGTAAGGCTCTGTATCATACACAATATTAATACAGTCCAACTCCTAAATTCATATTCTGAACATATTCTAGGTTTAACATCTTTGCATTTTTGTATTCTTTTCGACTCTGTTGAATCCACATACATGTATACATTGTACAAAGTACATCAAACACACTGTGCCATACACACTTTTTTACCATGCAATATTTATTTTGTGATTTTTCAAAGTGATTCTCTGGAGGAAATTTTAATAAACTCTAATGTTATAATCTGGATATGCATCAATTAAAAACATAATTCGAAATGAATTAAGGTATTTTGTGTTGGTTAAAGGTATTCTAGAATATATATTTGGAGTGAATTCCATATGATTCTAGAGAACATTTTATAATTGAAAAAAAAAATGACCAAGATTAGGTTATTGATCGTAAGGAAAATAAACAGAAAATATATTTTCTTGTAATAAGCCATTTGTGGTGGAAAATAATGTAACTTTTCACAGTAAACTGGAGGATTTAATCAAATGTTCAGAATCATGTGTCATGGACCTTTGATTCGGTTCAATCAGCGTTTCTACTGCATTATCACTCTCTTAATGTACAGCACAGTAACGTGAGGTGCATTAATATTCTGTTTTTATATTAAATGTTGTAAAAAAAATCCACAAGGCATCTTATTGAAATGTGTTGTATCATGTTGCAAGAAATTCCACAAGCCATATGAATTGCCAACTTCACCTTCAATGTAAATTTGATCACTTCACTTAATGTGTAAGAAATGTACATTATTACTATTCCACTCTAGTATACGTCTAAGTATACATCTAGTATGTATATACTAGCCATTGTGGTGGCATTAAAGGGATAAGATGTACATCTATGATATTTTGTATAAAAATTTACTTATCACTTTTGTGAATATCGCACTTTTTTTCTCCAAAATTTGTATAGTGTAAAGTTATTTAAAAGATGCAACCCAAGTATAATCCTGAAGAAATTGTAGAGTGATTATTTTATTAGAGAGCTGGCGTATTGCCAAAAAAATGAAAGATATCTATCGGTTTGAAGATGAAATATTGTATGATGTGTGCTCTTTTCACCATACATTCACAACCCCGAAATGTATTGATGAAATTATGTTCCATTTTGTATCAAGAGTAACTCCAGAGCTATAATGATTCCATGCTACCCTTATTCGTTATAATGCTTCACACATGTTCTTGTATTCTTAATCCTTATTACCTTGTCGGTGTATTCCTTCATTTCCTATTGAGTTTTCATTTACTTCTGAAATTACAATGCATTCCATTCATGTTGGGTGCAGGTACACTGTACATGAATATGACCTTTTAAAGCCAACTCCTTATTCGCTGTCGTAGATGTGGCGTCGTATCCATGATCGCAGCTCGTTGTCATAGCAACTGGTCCACGCGCTCATGCAAATAATAGAATTCTTGAATTCTGGTGATTTTGAAAGTGATATTAAATGCTTTAATGACCTCCTGGTTGAGTGACCATAGCATCTGGGCATGTTTCAGATTTAAATAAAAATCTGAAATGTTTAATTAAATGTGAGGAAATTAGTATTGCATGTTCAGCACTGAACATATATTACTATGGTCGATATCCAGTGCTGCGCCAAGGAAATTGGAGTGACATCAGGAAATAATGTCATTTTATGACGGCGATTTAAAACTATCCCATACTTAACGAACATTGTATATTTCATTAAAAATTACATAGTAAGTCAAATAAGACTTCCCATGCATTGAGAATATGCTCATCAAAATAACCTTTATTGAACAATATATTTTGCTGCATCTAACATCACTATCTTAAGGAATGTTGTTCTGGTTTAATGAGAATTTGGTCCTCCAATGATGAAGAGTAATTGTGAAAAATTTTCACTTTTATTATCCCCTCATAGAAAGGACTTCTAGACATTGACTATGAACAATCTTTATCCATTTAAAATGGGAGCTATGCTGATAAATTTGAAATGATGAAGATTCTGCTAGGATTGAAAGCTCGCTCCTTTTGACTTCAAACTTGAAAGAGGAACTTTTAGCCATTTTAGGGATATTTCAGACAAATTGACATCTCTGATCTCACCTGTTCCTTTTTCAAGCATCAATTTCAAATCTGTCAGATTATCCACATCAAATGAATAAAGACCCTGCCTCAAACTAGCAAATACATGTAACACTGCAAATATTTTTGGTCATGGATTTCACTGAACAAAATGACCTAATTAAGTGTACAGAGCAATTTCTTATACATGTTACACCTAAAGAAGGCAAATATTGATTCCAATTCTGGTTATAAACATAAATCACACATGTACTTGTAGCCCTATCACAATTTGTATTCTACTTTGTCAATATTTATTTTATTTAGGCAGTCAACATACACCAGGAAGGTGTTTCACCAAGATAGGAATGACTTTACACTCGACTGGTATCCCTTCTTGTGTGTATAATTCATAATAGTATGTGCATTAAGCGCAAGAATTGATTCCAATAGAACGTAAAGTCGTGCGTAAAGTCTTTCTTATCTTGGTGAAACGCCTCCCAGATAAGATCTATTTTCTCCTTAAATTTGTATGCAGAACATAAAATGTATTTCATCCATACATTCAAGTAATTTCTATCCAGAAATGTCATGTTGAAGTCTGGATGTTGGGTATTCTAGTTTTCCCTTTATGTATTCTGTTAATATTTTTTCCTAAATTATTCCTTATTTTCTTATTCATCATACAACTGTTATTCATATGGTTACCCTCAATCAAGACATTTTATTTCATCCCCGTAAAGTTACTTTTCCCCCACACAGAATGCCACCTAAGCAATAAAATCAGATAGATAAGAAAGAAAATGGTCTGTGTCTTCTTATTAGTGTATGTTTCTTGAAGTACAAGGTGATGATGGTTGTGCAGATATGCCAATCTTCCGGAATATGCATAAGGATACAAACTGGAATGTGAATCACAAACAGCTATATGAATATTATCTCACAAGAGAAAGCAAGTACAGTCAAACCTCCTTATAACGAGAACGTTGGGGCCAGAAAAATTACCTCTTTGTATTGAAATCTTGTTATATCAGAGCCCAAATACAATAAAATACAAAGAGATGGGACCAGGAAGACTACTGAACCTTGTTATAAAGAGATCTTGTTATATCAGTGCTCTATATAACGAGGTCGGACTGTATTTGGATCAGCTGTTTAGTGATTCATATTCTAACTTCTATGCTCCTGTATATTCTAGAATGTTGGCATCTCTGGTGGAAGATGATGACACTTGTGTTTACGTGACGTTGGGGTTAATGGGGTGATGAAAATTAATTATACTTTGCAACAAAAGGTGAGGAAATGTTGAGTTTTCTTTGACAGCAATGAACATAAAAATGAATTATAATATCAAATAAACTTCATATCTAATATCAGACCCAATTAATGCTCACATCAATATGAGGCATAAACCATATCATAAAAATAACTCTACATACATGTATAGCAAACAATTTGGACCAGAGCAATCGTTGCCAGAGCAAATGTTGGTTCACCCCTTTCTCTTAACTGTTCAAAAACTATTTCTTAAAAGTCCCCTTACATTTTATATTGGAATTTGATAATATCATTATCAGCTGAATACAAAAATAATATAATTCAATCTATATATTATTTGAACAAAATACAGCTAGCTTGTTTGCTGGCAATAGATATTGTGAGGAGCAGTCATCGTTTACTTGGCTGCATAGCTGATTCAGGCAGTACATTGAACAAATACCATGATCTTAAATACAGTGTACCTACATTTACGTTTTGACGACCTGGGGAATTTGAAGAAGAAAAAAACAATAACTTCTATTGAAATGCCCCCCCGAGTATAAATCATGATAATCTTGTTACCTGAACATACAGATACTTCGGTCTTTTAAAAGCAAAAATAAAATCTTTTTCTATCAATGGTGAATTCATCCCATAAAAGAATAACAAAAAAATATATATTTTTTTTAATCATGAATCAAATATTGGAATCTACATTACAATATTGCACTTTGATATGACATACTTGTTATTTCTCTGACCAGAATAGACATACACAAAAATTACATTTTCTTACTGCTAAACGTCTCTGCATTAAGAATCAATTTGGCACACAAACTTTCCATGACTTTCACTTTTTCTTTTACCATATAAATGAAAAAATTATTGTCTACAACCCTCCAATAGTTAAAATGTTCAACAGTCCTGCAATCTATGGTTACAGCTATATTTCAATAGAACATTTTGTAATTGTGCCCATTTTTGTTTGGCATCTTTTGGAATATCTTGACATGAAAAACACCCCAATAATACTTGACGTGAAAAACACCCCAATAATAGAGCTTTTATGAATTAGAATAAAATCCACCACTGCCTCACTATAACTGTCCATAATACATCTAACAAACAGTTAGAAAACAAAATATTCTGAAGCAAATTAATGTCTTTACAGCCAATCAGTTGACAAGATCAGTTCAATGTAGCAAAAACAGTTGACATTGATGGCTAGTTGAATGACACACAATGTAGGGGATATCGTTCCAAATCAACTGCAAATCAATTGCAACTTTGCCAATTGTAACACCCATTTTCATTCCCGCACAGTATGCGCAGTTAAAAAGACGAGCATGAAACAATTTGATTGGCACTTTCCGATCAACTGCAGCTTGTGATGAATTGCAACTTTTGAACAACACCCCCATAGAGAATCTTGACATTCCAAACAAATAATAAATTTCACAGTGCAAGTGTATGTTACAGGATGAAGAGAAAAAAATGGAATGCTGTAATCAACTATGAAGGTATTCTGAAATTAACCATTGATTGACAGCAATCTGGCTGTGAAATTTTCTTAGACTTGATTTATGCTGCTAATTGAAAATTGATCTACCATATTGTATATGATCTTTAATAATTATGGCAGAACTCCTGTATGGGAGTCTATAAGATTGACCTACTTTTCCAGCTGCAAGCTGAAATGTACATCCAATACTTTGCAAAGACCTGAAACTTACAATAACATGCAGAATGGTTTACAGAAACTTACTATCCAGAACAAAGACATTGAAACTTACATGAATGCTTTTCAGAAATTTACAAAGCATGTTAGTCATTGATCTGTGAGTAGTCTCAGAGGACAGGTTAGAACATGAAAATACTTTGCCACATGCTACATTGAAATTTTTTTCATTACCAAGAACTGCTGTCACAAGAGTCTATATAAATAAGGTTGGTCATTGACCTTACGTTTGGCTGAATTCTTCACAAATTAATCTAATAGATAATTTTATAGAGTCGCACAATGCAGGGTTGCTAGCTTGTACTCATTGGGTGACTTCAAGTACGGTGTTCGGTGTTGGTGTTGGTGTTGAGAGAGCAAAACGGTCTGTAAACCGAGCTCCAACACCGTTAATCAGTTTACAGAAGTGATACAGAAACGACCGGAAATACATCAGAATCTTGTGAGGTCTACCCCAAACACCGACAGACTTCAAGTTTGGTGTTGAGGCTAATGTTGGTTTTGCTGCAACACCAACACCAGCGTTCAACACCGTACTTAAAGTCACCCATTAAGAGTGAGACTTGCCAATTTTGATTCTTTCTCACTCTAAAAATTTGTTCCATTTGCAGCATTTTTACTGAGCTCAATCATTTGGACACCTGAATTCCAATATTGGCCTTTTGAGAGTCTCACTCCCAGCTAGCTAGGTATCACAGGGCCGTCAAACAAACTCACTCCTTTTGGTAATTTCTTAATCTCAAGATTTTGTTTTATTTGCATGCACTTCTTGATCTCACTCATTTTTCTCTACATAATGTATGGAAATCTCACTCTTCACTAGTTTCAAATGTTGGCAGGCCTGAAAATGTTATTGACACATCTTTTACAAAAAACAAGAAAAGAATTGCTCAATTGACTATTGAATTATAGCATATAAATAGAGGGGATGAACAACATATGCATAGTAGTAGTAGTAGTAATTATGATAATAATATGAATAGTATATATAATTTGTAATTTATTGGTATGATAATGTTAAGAAACTTTGTAAAGCGCTTAGAGAAAATGTTATTAAGCGCTATATAAATACAGACTTATTATTATTATTATTATAGCTTGTTGCTAGGTTGGATATGCTACAATGTTTATCCAACCTTAAAAAAAACTTTCTAATTTGCATTCTCATTATTGCAATATCATTATTCACTAAAAGCTAAATAACATAGTTTGTCTTGAGGCAGCATGAATATATCGTGTACACACTTTACAAAATGGCACATTGCAATCAAATACAAACTAGTACATAATTTTATTCCAAATATTGCAGCATGAATACTGTTCAAAATAAAGTGAAACCTGTCTTTATGTCCACCTGTTACAATGACCACATGTTCACAGTGGCCACCTATAGAATATTGCTTTCCTCTACCAAAGAAAAATGTTCATTATTATAAAAGATGTTTCTGCCTATAATGGTCATTCTTGTTGGGTCACCTGAAAACTATTCAAGATAAAGTGAAACATGTTTTTATGTCCACCTGTCTACAATGACCACCTGTTCACATTGACCACCTACATGAATATTGCTTCCCTCTGCCAAAGAAAAATATCCAGTATTAAACAGGTTTCCTGTCTATAATGGCCATTCTTGTTAAGTCACCATTTCACCATTATAAAGGAGCCATTTTTTAATTCCTTTGGGTGGCTGTTTTCGACATTGCATCATCAGATTCATGCGCACACCTCATCACAGCACAGTACCAGGCCAGTGGGCCAAGCGGACTTGTCGCGGTCAGACGAAGCCTCCTTATTATTGGTCGATTCTGAAACAAAATTCACAAGATTAGCTTACATGTGAAATATCAAAAGAAAATATCTAATTAGGGCTGGCATGTTTCAGCATCTTACTTTATGTTTTAGATGACAAAAACATATGAAGTCCTGACATATAACTAAAAAAAAATTACTGATCTTCCTTTCCTTGTTCTATTGCTCGGAAAGTTTCCTGCTCATTAAAAGGATGTGAAACTTTAAAAACAAAGAAAGTAGCACTGTTATACTCACATGTTGGCACAATTTGGATACGACTGGTGCAAGGGTATTCAATGAAAAATTGTTTGGGAACTTACTCAATTTTTCAGCATGATTCAAATTATACCAATGGAAGGTGAAAATAATCTTTTAGGGTTTATATTATAACGAAAGAGTTTTTGTGATGTTTAGTGTATTTTTAAATATTGCATGCATACAAAAAGTTACGCTAAAATTGTATTCCATCTCATTCAGGCAAACTGTCCAAAGTTTGAAGGAGTCAATCACTTGGGCAAATCCTCATGAGACAAACGACCCACCTCTAAATCTCCTGGTTTTGAACCAGAGTGAGCGCTGGATGCTCATTTGTTGGCACAGTCTGGATACAGCTAGCGCAAGTCTTGATCGTTTTGAGCCTGATCCGGAGGCTGCCTCCCATGCATACTATAAAATAAACGGAAAGAAAGGGTAAAATACATTATCTGATTTTTAATCAGAGTGAGCGCTCCATCAAACACGTCAACCAAGACATATGTTCCTTACTTTCTATATCCTCTTTCAATTCACAAACGAATATGGTGGCACCTTGTTATGATAGATTTTATTCCGAAAGACACTAATTTTTCTGTTTCTTTGTCATTAGCTACATCTTCCTGTCTCCCCTTGGCCCATTTATGGTAGATCAGTTCCTTGTTTGATTCTGTGCAGCCATTAGAGTCCAGTGCCTGGAGCTTAGACTCGACACAACCGAGAAAATGTCTGGTCTTTAACCCATATCACTTTCTCTCGTAACCAAGTCAAGAAAGATGACTACATCCACATACCTCTTCATTTCTTCCCTTGGCCCATTTGTGGTAGACCAGTTCCTTGTTTGAGTCTGTACAGCAATCCTCCGTTAGGGTCAAGCGCCTGGGGCTTAGTCCTAATACAATGGAGACAATCTTTCGTCTTTTACCCCATATCACACTTTTTCTTGTAAGCCTCTGTGAAGAGAGATAATTACATCAACTTACCTCTTCATTTCTTCCCTTGGCCCATTTGTGGTAGACCAGTTCCTTGTTTGGTCCTGTGCAGCAATCCTCCATCAGAGTCCAGTGCCTGGGACTCAGACCCAATACAACAGAGACAACATTGGGTTTATTACTCCATATCAAGCATTCTCCAGTTCCATCATCAACAGCAAACCTAGGAGAAGAAAGATTTCATTAGTGGTTAAGAAAGAGGGAAATAATCATATGAAATGCACATATCTATTTCTAGGCTATTGATGCACAATTTTGGTCCATAGTTATTGTTCATTGTAATATATCTAATGTTTGATGAACAGCGCCATGAGCATCATAACTGTCGGACCTGTGCACTTCAAATGATATCACATTATCATTACTTTTTTTTTTAATCTATTTCACAATATTTGCACAATATCTACATCTATTAGGCTAGTGATACTGCCCGGTCAACAATCAAATTTGTCTTTGTGTTGCCCCCTTTTCTTCTGCTTTTTTCTCTTATCAAACTTTATAAGGCTCTTTTTTTTTATTCTATCAAGACCAAAGTACATAGCGGTTGTCCAAAATGCATTAGGACTGTCATAATTTCTATGTGAACATAACTGTACCATATGCAGGGATGCTACTAAAAAATCGTATTCTTTGTCAATTACGTTTGAATTGAATGGGGGAGGGGGTTCTAATTTCAATGTCGGTGTGAAAACCTCCAAAGAAATCAAGATAAATATGCCAAACAATTTTTATGTTTGTTACTGTGGACCAAAAGAATTTATTCTGCATTTATAATAATGAGGGTTATGAATAGACAATCACTGGACAAATGAATGCTTTCTATGGAGACAGGTGCAATGCATTATAGTATGATGGTGTTAAACATTCACAGATATCTATAGTTCTATAGTACAGTACCCCGTTGAGATGCGAAAGAAGATAGAAAAAGTAATAAATATTATTTCTGGTTGGCATCTTTAAGTATGCCTATGAACTTACACTATTTGAGTGATCATCTTGCCATCCTGTCTTCCGGTGTTGATACACTGACAGTCATTCCTACCACAGTGATTACAAATCCACCTAAACAATACAGCAAAGACAAATATATATTGGTTTATCCAACAATCTTGATTTTCAGTTGACTAATTAGCTTGTGGAAGAATAATAATCAAAAGATCTCTGCTTCACTGTAGCATGAATTTACGTGGCAGTGGTTTGGAGAGAGCCGGGTAGCATATTAGGATTTGTGGCACTAGAGAGGAAATAAGAATATAAGAATTAAATAAAGAGGACTGCTGAAACTTCTTATCCAATAATGGAGAGCTGTGGAGTAAAATGAAGTCAAAACAGAGCTTAAGCTTTCGATCCTAGCAGAATCTTAATCACAAGCAAAATGACAAGGAAATGAAGTGAACATACATGTACCAGTTTCACTTGTGTGTTCACTTCATTTCCTTGTGCATAGATCCAGCTGACTTGTGTTGGGTCCCTTGATGAATCTTGAATCATGTGGTAGAGGAATATGATCGCTCTCATATATTTTTTAAAAATCTATCTTTTGTCCTTGTACAACCCGGTGTCCTTGTTTACCCCGTTCATGGTGGTGAAAGTTATTTGGACGAACACATTTACAAAAAGATTCCAAGGCTCTATTTCAGAAAACATACCATTCATGATAACTTCGTCAATTATCGATCTAGTGAACTGGGTGGAATCATTATGGGCGATTATTTGTTGTGTAGTTTTCTATGGTAATTGCCAAGAATGACAAAGTTAGAATAAATGGCATGTTTACTGCAACAAGCCCTGATTAAGTAATTTGCATACCTCAAAACTAGTTTTGTGATGACAGAGACATGTGCATAGATCCAGCTGACTTGTGTTGGGTCCTTTGATGAATCTTGAATCATGTGGTAGAGGAAAGATCTCTGCTTCACTGCAGCATGAATTTTAGTCATGGCAGTGGTTTGGTGAGATCCTGGCAGCATATTAGGGTTTGTGGCACTGGAGAGAAAATGATAATATGAAAATTGTAATAAAAGTCAAACACGCAATTAAAAAAATGCATATCATACTCCAAAGAAATTTTGAGGAGCCTATTTCATTATTATTCCTACCCAGATTCTAGGTTGGAATGAAGATTTTGCCTTATATTAGTTGGCGAGTATTCTGCCTTTTTGTTGTTGTTGTTGTTTTATACGATTGCTATTAATAACTAAAACAAATTCTGAAATGCATTTACTTTAAAAGTTGAAATACATGCATCTTTATTTCCACTATACATCCATATGGAATCACAATTCAGCTTTTAAGGTGGAATAATTTTCAACTGTAAACCATTCATATATCTATCACTTATCTATTCATTTTCCTGAAACTATATAGAGATCATATCATACACTCCTCCAAAAAAGTAAGGGATCACTGTCATATCTGTATATTTTTGTATGAAGTTTTATATTTTTGGAAATACCTCAAATAAAACTGTCTTGGATGTTATCAAACTCACTGTAATGATTTTCACACATGAGTGGTTTCAGTGGTGGTATGATATCTCTTGCTCCACTACACATCCTAAAAAATTAGCCCATGGTGAAGTGATACAATTAAAAACTAATCCCAAACTTTCTCTGAGTAGTGTATGTACGATAAAGCTCTTACATTTCACAGAAACTATCAGTGCAAAATCTCTCCACCTGTATTGACGTCAAGGGTCCCACTATATATGTGATTTCAACTCCTGGGTCTATCGCCATGATACAATTCCTTGGGAGAGAGAGAGAGAGAGAGAGAGAGAGAGAGAAGAGTGAAAGAAGCACAATCAGATAGAATGGAAATAATCCATTCTTCACTATCATAATATACCATTGTAAAACTAACCGAACCTCAACTTTGGCGTCACTTTGCATGATCATATCAAGAAGAACATCACAATATCTATATCATGCTATTTTCTACCTGTTCTCCCCCTTTTTTATAATCATTAATCCATTAAAATTTCACTGTATTACAAAACAAAGAAAGTACTTTTGAATTAAATTCCAATATCATTGATCAACAAACACTTTTCTATACAGAATACAGAAGTTCATACAACACATTCTACCTATCAACAGGCCTCCCAACCCATAAAACAGAAAAGGGGAATAATTTGCTGAAAACAGGGGAAGAATCCATGTTTCCCATAGGACTGTGTCATAGAATTATACAGAAAAATAGGAAAAAGCTTTTGAAATGGCCATCAAACTCTCTCAAAATAGTCAAAAAGACATATTCTTTCCTCTAAATTCCTAATGGTTGGGAGGTTTGTATCAAAGACAAAAAAGCAGAGGAAAATACACTAGGTTGTCAAGTGATCCCCCAACTCCTTAAATATGAAAAAACAGAAAACCATTGGAATTATTTCACCTCATTCTCAAGTTTGCAACAAAAACATGCACCGTAATTACAAGTACCGGTACATGTTATTTGTAAATGTACAAATAAGTACAAAATGCATTATTTCTGATTCAAACTCTCTATGACATTACACAAGATGATATTGCAAATGATTCAATATACATGTAAGCCTGAAAAATACAGTAGCTCCCAGCACAAGCTCCATGGTGTCAATATCACAGCAATGTGTCGAAACTAGTCCGAAATTGCGAAACTATATGTAACGCTAAATTATTGGCTTATACAATATTTCGGTTCAATGGATTATTTGTTTCCACTTACCTCAAAGTAACAGTAGCTCCCGGCACAAGTCCCATAGTGTCGCAATGAATGTTGGCTGGTAGGGACACATTATAGTTGGTCTGTGAAGGGATATCCTGTAACGTCAGCGGAATAGATGGTAAAGGGATCTCACTTCTACTTGAATGGGCTTCTATCAGGGTAAGAAGTAAAAGAAGAAAATGGTGAAAGAACAAAGAACTGCAGAGCTGTCAACCTCATATCTATAAAAATCCTTCTTATTTCACCATGATTGAATCACGTATTGTAACAAATTATAGAATTGTCATTTAAAGTGAATTCTTTATATACAATATCTAGACAGATTTCATATATTAATGCTTTGAAATTGGAAAATTGATTTGTATGGAAAAAGTTATTGATCTAATCAGTCTTAATTATAATAAATATTTTCAATGTGAAGGCGCTAAAATTTTACCTTGGCTAGATGATGCCCTGCATATTTTCCTTGTAATTACTCCAGATATACATGTATATGACGTGTGCTGCTGTCTGAGAGAGAAGGAGAAAATGAAGAAAAACAATTTTGTCTATGGTTTGTTGTGACCCTGCTGAAGCCTTGAATTACATTTGGAAAGTAGCAGGGTTACCAAGGGTCAGAGCCCCAAAATGCATCAGATTAATGTAGATGCACAAAACCCCAAACCCATAATTGAGAGTCCTCAAGAGTGGTATGAAATGATAAGTGTTGGTTAAATCAGTAGGGCAGTAGAATAGAACAGCTACCTCATTAAAATGTTGGGGTAGTGTGGTTTCATGTCCCAACTGTGCGTCATAGTACCAAAAGGCAGTAAAAGATAGTAGTTTAGTTGCTGGCATTCAACACAAGATGTAAATGTTCAAAACAAAATTGAATTTTTTATTGATATAATTTGGAGTTGATTTATAAACACATGTATAATTTCATCATTTATCAAGATATCACTTTTTCATTAAGATGATTCATAAACAGAGCCAGGAGAACCTTAGGAACAAAATCGGAATTGCATTGACTTCAATGAGAGAGGGAAAATGGCAAACATTAGAAGTTTACTCCATCAAAAAATTGAGACTTCTCTTAATATTGGATTGTAAATTTACCTTTGTTTGCCCTTGTTGGATTGGCATGATACAGCAGACACACTTGTTGGAAGATGTACATTCTTGCCAGGAGAATCCTGAAATTTAAACAGGTAAAGATAGCTTTTAATTGAAAAACACAAATACATACATGATGGAATATGTGAAACCTGGGCTTTCAATGCTTCATATATTTTTCATAACACACATTTATCATCAGACAATTTTCAAATATGGAATATTGGATACATTTTCATTATTCATGATTTCTTTAGAGATCAAATAATCTTGATCAACAAGTTTGCATTTACTCACCTGTATTACATGTAGCTGTGAAAATGATGTAATGATATAAACAGGCTGGGTCAGGCCTTTCTTGGATAGCCTCATTATCGAAGGAACAACATGGGCCTAAATTCACAAAATTGAAAACAAGAAAATCAAGATAATATTCAACAATGATAACATGTAAGATCTATACAGAGATATTACTTTCAAATCTGGAGATGAGTGACAATGAAAACTATGAAAAATTTTGACAAAATCACGAAAGGTAGCTTTTAGCATCTGGCAGTTGAATTTAAGGGGAAAAAAATGATGTTAAACAATGTCTTATTATTGACTCTCAAACGATTTCCAGGAATGTTACAAGGTAGTTTTTAACATTTCTTTAAATCGTCAAGAAAGTTTCTTTTTCCAACAATATACGGAAACAAATATCCCACAAAAATCACCTGAAATATGGAAATTTCCTATGATTTGCATATCTGTACTCATTGTAAATACCTGCATATCTTCCTCCTTACACTCCATCCTGTACATACGTCCTTCTCTCAAAAAGTTGTACCATCTGACGGCATCGCCATGGAAACATAGAAGAGCTGCTATTCCATCATCCAACATCTCCTTCTGTCTCCTAACTCCATCATCCTTGTCTCTCTCTCCATCTCCAATTTGTATTTTAATCGCATTCCTCTTGGCATGTTTAGGATGGTCTACCCTATGAAATGTTTCATCCTCATCTTTGTCCTCATCTTCATCTTGGCCTGTCCTTGAGAGCACATCCCTACTGGCTTGTCTAGGATGACCTCCTCTACTAATCCGTTCATCCTCCTCTTTCTCACCATCTCCATTTTGTCTGAAGACCGCATCTTTCTTGGCTTGCTTAGGCTGGCTTCGCCTACCAACTCTCTCATCCTCATATTTCTCAACATCTCCATCTCCACCTTGTCTTGAGCCCGCAGCCAACCTTGTTTGTTTAGGGTGGATTCCCTTACCGACTCTTTCATCTCTGTCTCTCCGTCCAACTGAACTCTGTTCCATGACTGCATCTTTTGTGGCCTGATTTGGATGGGTGGAGTCGAGGAGAACAATGTCGCAGTAAAAACTTGGCATGGCTGCTCCTGCCGTGCCTGGATCTCGGTTCTGTTGCCGGAGAAGCTGACGTCTGCTTCTCAGTAGGAATGTCTTTGAGATGGTTGATTTGGGGGTTGGACTGGCCGAGCCCCGCTTTCTCCTCCGTAGTCTTAGATTCCCAGGTGATGCTGCCCTCTCTGGCTGGCGATAAAGACAGACGGCGTTCCTTGAATCAAACATCACGTATACACTGTCCTTTGAGCGTAACCTATTTTTCTCAATGTCAGTTTCAGATTCAATATTATCTGTGCTTATTTCGGAAGAATCCATGTTAGTACGGCTCTCTCTGATCAACATGAAGTCATCAATTCTGAGAACATGGTCAAGGGAAGGTTGTGGAAAACAAGAGTTAGTTGAAGACTCTGCCTCACTATTTAACATTTCTGATCCTCCTTCCTTGTTAGATTCCTGGCAAGATTTGAGGGTTTTCTTTAGAGGCAAGATTTGATTCAGAACACAAGGAATGGATCCAGTGGCATCTGTTATGTAGAGCTTTCCATCAGTTGCAGAACAGCACAGCTTGGCAACCAGAACCTGAAAAGATAACAATGAACGCTTATGAACTTTATAAGATGTTTGCAATTCAGAGCATATGGGACAAAGTGGATAGCACTCGGGTGGCTACTGCAGACCAACAAAAAAATACACAAGGCCAAAGGGCAATAAGCCTCCTTAACATTTGAAATAGCCCCCATGAGCACAAAAATAGCCTCCACAAAATCCATTATGATGGCTATTCATCAGGAGAAAAATGTAAACAGAGTCCCTTTAAATAAGAAAGTATTTTTTATCCTGATGTAAACAGATCATTAAATTTGACTACTGTAAAGGATATATCTGAATAAATTGTTTCCATCTTGGGTGATCACTACACATAACAGACAGGTTTGACTGCAGACCTCTCAATCCATACAACTGCAAAAGAAGAACCATTTTGCTGATACAGAGGAAAGAAACAAGTTTCCCTCAGGATTGTGTAGTACAGTCAAACATGTCTATAAAAGCCATTCAAGGGAGACAGAAAATGGGGTCTTTAACAGCAGGTGGCCTCTATACACAGATTCATTTAAATGTAAATTGCTTTCTAGGGAGTCAAGAAAGATGGCCTCTGTGGACATGTGATTTCGGCATACAGGTGGTCACTAAAGCATGTTTGACGGTACAATCATTGGGTAATATAGGAAAACTCTTTATCGATTTGTGACCATTTTAGTTCATATTTTCATTTTTAAAATTCTCTGCGACATACAGCAAATGGTGACATAATAGGAATGGTCAGATTTGGTGTGGAATTTTTTTTCACTTTCTGATCATGCATTTTTAATATTCTATAGAGCATTGTATCAAATGGTATTGAACCAAAACAAAAATGTGCTCAATCGTCCTGAACGGGTTAAAATGTCTGTAACTATAATCTTACCATGGGTACCGGCAAATCACAAGATCGTATGACACTACAAGTATAGCCTGGCTGCTCCAGTGATATGATGTGGTTGCTTAAGTCATCTGAAGGCAAATCTAGGCAATTTGCTAGCTCCAAAACATTGGGGAAGGTACATGGTACGGTCTGTAGAGTAAAAAGTGATAACATAGGACATATTCAAAATTTGGATTAGAACCTAATTCATCTAGCGTACAAAAGTTGTTTCTACTATACGATTTACAAAACCGCTGTCGAATGGAAGAATACAATTACAAGTTGGCCTCCTTGCAATAGTCAAAATTGCATTGAGCGAACAAATATGTTTTTCAGGATTCGTACAGAGGAAATATTGTATTCCTAACTATTGCTGTCCTCTTTCGCTTCTGAAGGGGGTACTAAGATCTATAGATGTCAAGAATGCAGAACATCATCATCCCAATGATGTTTTAAATTGCCCATTTTGAAAGCATTCAATCAGCGGCCAATATTGTCTACTCATGTCCCTTATTTACAAGAATAAACTGTATCACATTGTAAATGGTTGAATAATACAAATTTTACAGGTTGACAGGTTGATGCCCATTGAGGCTTTACTTTTTTGAACAAGTTCTGACATATATTCAGTTTGGTAGCCCTAATACAAATGTAATACACAAACAATACAATTTTTGATGGCATCCCTGCTTGTGAATTTCATTCAATTTTATGATAATTTTTTCCCCTCTTGATCAGAGTGTGATATTTTCTTGAAATAAATGAAACACAAACCTTTGGGATGTCTTTGCTTGGTTGGGAGAAGTTGCAAGATTGGTCATGAGATAGGAAATCCTCATAGGGATTTCTCTTTCCCTGTTTCATAATTGGTTGTTCATTGGAGGTCATATTAGTGGTCAACAGCTGGACCAAAACTGGAAGCATTTCCTTCATCCTGTACGACAAATCAAATGCATTAGGGTTTGTGTTTCATAAAGCTGTTCGTATGGGTACGTACGACTGTACAAACGACTGGTGACGATTTTTCATGTGTGATTTAGTGCTAAGGATTATCATTGAGTGCAAGAAAGGGTCACCAGTCGGTAAGAAGCATTTCCTTCATCCTGTATGACAAATAAAATGCAACAGGGTTTGTGTTTCAAAAAGCTCTTCATAGAGGTACGCACAAATTTACGAATGACTGGTGACCCTTTCTCATGTGCCATTCAGCATTAGGGGTTATCATTGAGTGCAAGAAAGGGTCACCAGTCGGTAAGAAGCATTTCCTTTATCCTGTATGACAAATCAAATGCAACAGGGTTTGTGTTTCATAAAGCTGTTCGTATAGGTACGTACGACTGTACAAACGACTGGTGACGATTTCTCATGTGTGATTTAGTGCTAAATATTATTATTGAGTGCAAGAAAGGGTCACCAGTCGGTGAGAAGCATTTCCTTCATCCTGTATGACAAATAAAATGCAACAGGGATTGTGTTTCATAAAGCTGTTCATAGAGGTACACACGATTGTACGAACGACTGATGACCATTTCTCAGGTGTGATTCAGTGCTAAGGGTTATCATTGAGCGCAAGAAAGGGTCACGAGTTGGTCGTACGGTCATGATTACCTCAGTCTAAAAACAGCTTTATGAAACACAACGCTTCTCATGGAAAACCCAAATGCTTGGCAGACATTGATATTGAAATTTTAGTACCTTTTGGACAAGGGAAGAAATACCTTAAAAAATGATACCTTATAAAGTAGAAATTTTCTATGATAAATCATGACAAAGATTTGAAGATCTGGACGATTTCAAGCAAGAGAAGAGAATTCCTACAAACTCACAATTCATTACTTTGCATAATTTTAACACTATAGCATACAGAAAATGTGCTGCAAAACTGTATGATGCATTAATGCACTAAAAATGCAACATTTCCTACTTTTGAGTTTTTCTATGCCCGCAGCAGAGCTACAAATAACATGGAACATTGATCGGAAGAGCCAAGATAGAAATTCAATTTACTCCAGCAAAAAGAAAGACTTTACAAAAATGTGTTTCATGACTCACAAGAACACACTAGATTCAGCAGCTGTAACTATTCACATTCTTATTTCTAATCATTAATCAGCATTACAGAATGTAAGAATAACTTGTATAATAAAAATTGTATCAGTCAATGAGATTTCTTGTTTTGGAACAGAATTCACATAGAACATAAGACTTAGAATGGAGTAAAAAGCCCTAAAACAGATGAAAATGACTTTTCATAAATATCACTGCACCTTTTTAATTTGAGTGAAATGCAAAAATAAAAAAAAAAGGTTTTGGTCGGGCCATTTTCAGAGGGTCATTCGGTTATGGGCATAAAAGAGTGCTTACTTTAAAATATCTGGAACAAGTTTGTGAAGCAACGAAGGAATTGCTTTGAGCCGAAGCCACTCAAGAACAGACAGGCTTGGATACAACTTGCCACAAAGTGGTAAAATAACTCTCTGCGTGTTTCCACATTTCTCCTGCATTGAAAGGAAAGAGTTATAATATATTATATTTAATCATTACAGTTAATATACATGTAGTTAACCCATTCAGGACAGGAATTATTTTATATCAAATTCAATCACTATTGGTATTCTAAAAACTTGACTTCTTCAAGAAGCATGTTCAAAAGTTAAAGAGTTGCCAATTAGCAAGGTAAATAAGGATTATGAAATGATATCTGCATTGCCAATTTCTTTTTATAGTGATTATTTTCATCTTCATAAATTCTCTGCATCCAGCAACTGCTGGTTACAGAATAAAAATGGTCAGATCTAGTGTAGAATTTTTTTTCTTTCTGCTCATGCATCTGTTATATTTTTAGAGCACTAAATCAAAAGTTATTGAAACAAAACAAAAAACGTGTTATATTGTCCTAAAAGGTCAATATTATCTTGACCACACATTGCCATGCTAACAAAAATTAACCATTAGGAATTTCATGTGATAAGCTTTTAGCCAATCATTCACTAGTATTCTTAGTACAGGGAAGATAATGGTTTATGTGTGATATAATAGATATATATATATATATATGGCTTATGTGTGATATATATACATGTATAACTATATTACAGACCTTAATTGATGGTACGTCTTCCGATTTCTTCTTAAGTTCGAGCGAACTTCTCATGCAGCAAACAACACTATCATGATGACCTACCACCCCACTCTCACTATCCTTTGTAGGTATCCTATGCGCATTATGTATGATGATCTTTGACCCCACAGGAATGCTGGGAAGGTGAGATTTCCCATCATATTGGTAGGTTAGATATAGTCTGCAAAGGCAAGAATTCCAAAAGTATTCCTTCATTAAGAAATGGATGGAGAGCAACAATTACAATTTCTTGAATTGCAATGAAGAATATATTCAAATTCATATCTTTTGTAATCACGATGCATAAATCGGCGACCTTTGGAAATTGCAAGAGAGGAGTCAGGGCAGGAAAAAAAGAGATATCTAGAATCATTCATTAGAATGTATGTTGAAATCAGCAAAAGTTCGTGAGAGGGCTTCACAAGAATATTACTTCCAAAATGGCTTCTGACTCATACAACAAAAGACAGAATAAAATAAGTCATACTCATTCAATAATTTATAATTATTTACAAACATTTGTAATTTGGTACAGAAAGATATCTGATATGATTTTTCTTCTTTTTTAGAAAGACTTTATCATCAAGAAATGGAGTATGTGAAAATACAAATTCTAGCTGTAAAATGAACCATGTTGTTCCACATGCATTGCAATCGTAAACACAAATATGAGTGTTACATTTTTGGAAAAGGAAAAAAAAGATTTTGGAACATACCTGTAATTGCCAGTAAGCTCATAAATCCCAAGTGTCTTGTCAATGCACTTGGTCACTGCACCCTGTGGTGAAAAGAAACAACAGTCAATATAGACATGGTGTACAACGATATTTAACCCAAAATAGCGATAAACCCTTTGAGTGCCCCCTGTGTTTCTGGGTATCAGAAAGTTTGGTTGCATCTTCTAATCTAAAGGCTAATTAGTCTTATTTGGTAATTTTATGGCTTTTAATTCAATGTATCAAGGAAAGGCCATACTTTTCTCATTCTGATGAAAATGAATTTTGTTCTTGAAATCGCGAAATGTGATTCTCTAACTTCGAGGGGAAAATCCAAGTTGAACCTAACTTGTGACAGCCTCGTAATCTTGGCTTCTGTAGAAGCCCGTCGCCACCAAAGGGTTAATCACTGGATAGTGCAGCATTATTGCTGCCTGTCTTACATTTTTTATGGGCACAACAAACATATTCTGAACATTATCATAGTTTTCTTGGTGGACAGATTGTTTTCTAAAGAACATGAAAGATTGCACACATACAACCAATTTTATCCATTTTAACACCACAAGAATGTTACCATGGTTACAAAAGAGAGTTAAAAATAATGGGCGGTTTCAGGCTGTTCAGTGAGTAATAGGAGGGGCAGTTCCGTGTGGTTCAAGGGAGGAGAAAACTTATTGTAAATTACCATTTGAATACAGCCTTTACTTCGCAAATAAATCCTTGGGTAGCTCATTTACAAGTAGACCAAAAATCTAAAAATTTGCTGTAGTTCTCTATTGTCTTATTTTGGTAGAAAAAGTGCCCTTCATCGAAATTGCCCCTAAAAGCCTATTTTGGAGATCAGGATTGTGTTCTATAAAGCTGTGAGTAGATTATTAAACACACAATTCTAAAAATGACTGGTGATGCTTTCTTGCACACAATGATAACCCCTGGTAATGAATTGTTCCAAAGAAAGGGTCAATAGCAAATTTGCACACAGCTTTATGAAACACAACCCGAGTAATACTTCAGGAGTATTGAATTTCTTCAAATGCTTCACAATAGTCTTCCATCAAACATAAACGTCCCATATCATGCGATTAATTACTTATCTGATGGCGATTGATATCACTCGCAAGTCTATGGCAAAACATGTACTAAAGTTTGCAATCGATCGCAAAATCAAATAGCGATTAATTGCAAATCTTTATGTTACGGGGCCATGAAATTAGTGGGGACACTACTGTCTCATCAGAATAAGGAACTACATTTATTAGGAAAAAAATAATTATTCAAAATATTTGGGAGTACGAACATTCTTAGGGGGTGTTGCTCAAAAGTTGCAATTGATCGCAAGTTGCAGTTGATCGGAAAGCGCCAATCAAAACCATTGTTTTATGCGTGTCTCATTAAATGCACGTACCATGCGCGAATGAAAATGCGCGTTACAATGTGTAAAGTTGCAGTTGATTTGCAGTTGATTTTGAACAACACTCCCTTAGACACATTAGCTAAGTCTTACCTCACAAGTAGAGATGCTGAGATTAGTGGGAATTCCATCTTTAGTACACGGATTGACTTTGGAGTAGGCAGTAAGAAGCAAGATCTTTCTTGGTCTATCAGTACCCTATGGCGAGTCAAGGAAATATGACATTGTCCCAATAATTAATACAGTATGGACAGAAATAAAGTTTACAGTGTCCCACCACGTCCCATAAAAATGAATGTGTTTAACATAGGCTTTGGTGGGACATGGTGGGACAACAACTTAATTTCAGTCAATACCCTAAAGCACTTTAGTTTGAGATATCAAAAGAGTAATAACAACATGCTCAACAGTGACTATTAGCCGTATAAAAATAACAACTTTCTTGATGAGCATGAGGAAAAATATGGAAAATATTGCAAAACAATCAGCAAATTTGTCTATTGCATAGAAACAACAAGCTTATATTATTGGTCTGGATGTCTTCATTTATCAAAGAAGAATGATCAAAATTAAAATGAACACTCATCTTATTCCTTTATATATTAAAATTAATCATTGTGCCTTTGATAGATATTTAAAAGCGTTTTAAAAAAGTTGCAAGAAAGGTGTGCTTGATTGCACAAAATATAATTGATTATCATTATGAACTCAATAAAATTATTTGAAAATTGTAATAGCTTTCTCAAAACATAAGCTTGAACTTTGTGTTTACCTTTGTGACGGTGGTTGCGATCACATTCTCGATATCACAATATGATCCAACAACAATGCTATCATACACTTTGGATGTCGCTTCATCCCCCTGTGCGAAACAAAAAATAAAACCTCTAGTTTTAAAACATATTTATGGCATGATTTGAATGATTTCTACTACTTGAATAGAACAAGTACTGAGAATAGTGAGGGTGTATATCAAGACAAAATAAGGAAATACTTAGTGTAATAGAAAGATATCCCAGCATGTGTAGCACTGAAACAACCATAAAGGCATGTATTTTTCAAGTTTTCTTCATGAAATATTGGGTCTAAATGGGGAAACAGAATTTTCTTTCAAAATGGCCTGATATTCAATAAACGGGTTATTAGAGCATAGATAATTTCTACTCACCCGAGCGAGGAGGAACTTGTTAGAATCTGAGACTAGTCCATCATGTACCTCAGTCAGGAAGAGAGTATTCCCATGAATTCTGAAATGAAATGTAGACTTGTAAAACAGAGTGTTGTGATTTTGTGCCTGTAACAGTCAGTGAAAGCGCCTTAAGCACTAAGCAGAATGGATACGTGCGCTATATAAATTGCATCTATCATTATATGAACCATTTTTTTTTTAAACCTGAAAATGGCCTATTTTTACAAGTATTTGTCTCCAGGAGGATTTCATTGTTCTTTGATTTTGATTGAAATGAAATGAGAGTATTATGATACAGGGTTTCTCCGACTTTTATTAATAATTGTTTGATACATGTAAATAGAACTTTCTAATTGACCAACAAAATGCAAGAATCTTAATAGCTTAGAACAGTATGTATAAATCGAACTTTTTAATTGACCATGGGAATTATAAGCAGAGCTACCCATCATTCTGGAATATTTATAAGATGTATACTCATGATATTCAACATCTATTTTCTGATTGAGTGAAAGAGAAAAGGGTTATAAATGCTTTTTTTTTGTATAGTAAGAATGCATTTAGTTCTAATGTTTGGTTATTTCCATTCTAATTCTAATGTAAAATGTTAATACTATGGAGCAATTTTTACAGAGATTCCCTACCTGAGCAGAGGACTTTTTGCAATGACACAAACTCCTCGAAGACTTTGGGTAGCTTTGGAATCTGATGCTACAGCCATACTTGGAGCATCTGTATGGAGTCAGACAGCGTAGATTCATCAAACTTTCTGTCACACCTGGAGAAATATTGAACAGCGTTAGCATTAAAGAGGTGTCAAACTTCTAGAATATGCAGAGATGCCGTAAGGAGAAGATGAAATTTTTCAAAACGGTGAGAAAATTATATGAAAATTGCAATTTGTCTATTTTGGTACAAAATTTCCTTTCCTGACAACAGGCCTCTCTGAATATAAGACGAATAGTACTCAATGACAATTAGCACTACAGCAGAGATTCATTGACTTTTGTCATCGTACAAAAAATACATTTATCTAGTAATGTAGTAATATGGTAGAATAAGGGGGTGTTCTTCAAAATCAACTGCAGCTTTGCAAAATGTGACACGCATTTTCATTCGCGTACAGCATGCGCATTTCACAAGACCCGCATGAAGCAATGATTTTTATTGGCACGTTCTGATCACCTGCAACTTGCGATTAATTGCAACTTTTGAACAACACCCCCTAAGAGTCTATACATGTTCCTTTGTGTAGCTTTCCATAAGAGGAACTTTTTATAATTAGGAATAACACAGACTAACCGACCAGAAACTAGACTAGGCGTGAATAGTCAAACATGATTGAAATGCCTAAACAACAACAACAACTTTACAATATGGACTAGTCTAGGATATAAAACTGTTGAACATGTTAATGTTTATTGATCTGGGCAGAAAGTTAGATGCCTAGATGCCATCGAACTAGGGCTTCATTTTAGTGGATATAAAATATATCTGTTTGGAGTTTTTACACAGTTTCTGACATTGAACTGTCCCCTCCTTGCAACAATGGAAGTAATTGACACATCAGTGCGTGTAGTACCAACTTCATTGTGCCTATGCGGTAGCTGGTGACCCTGCCCCATCGATATTGCCATAAAGAGCAGTAAACAATTTACTATCAATAGTCTTCTATCATATTCGTCGCAACTGCATGGAGCAACTTCCAACGGCGTGTATGTTGGAGGAGACAGTTCAATTTTTTTTTTAGACTCCAAGCATTCTAACGTTACATTTGACATGATTTACATGAACATTCATTATGTTTCTTTTACTTTGTTAACAACCTGACATTAACAATCTTCTCTTCATAATTCTGATTTTTTTTTTTTGTGCCCAGCCCCAACCCAGGGCCAGGTCGTTAAATAAAAACAATAAAAATCAAAACTTAAAATCAATGTTATTTTTTTTAATGTAAATGTTTACGGATTAGGGGTAAAAGTTAGATAGAGTCGAAATACATAGTTGTCCAAGATCTTACGCTACAGAATTCAGAAGGCTATGCCATGCCACTCCCACGCCACGGCCCTAACTTGGAGTGGCAGCTAAAAAGTGGACAAATCTCCACTCCACCAAGACCTTACCAGCCGGACCGCCGGGGTAAGGGGAGATCGAGCTCAAGCCTCTTCCCGTCCGTCAAAAGACGGGCTGGTTTCTTACTCACAAATATACCTCGTTTATATGTTCAGCTATCAATCTTTGTAGCGCATAACGGCTGGGAAGTCTGCAGAATCATGACTCCAGAGTCCTTCATAGCATCTCTTTCTTTAAATTCGTTTCCAAATTGACAAATTTACGCTATCACCTTATACTATAGTTTCAGATTCCCCGCTTGCTGTTGCGCAATCTCGTGTCACGTCAAGATTCAACCAATGGGCGCGCGCTATTCCGAGGGTATTCCCCTTTTTTTGGGGGGGGGGGGGGGGGCGTGTCAGAATTTAAAAGTGATTATAAAAAAAAACATTCTTCAGCGATACCAAGGCAACAAGCCTCTCGCTAACCATCTCACCAGCCCCTGCAACAATACCACAGCAACAAACCTCATACCACCCATCTCATCAACACCTGCAACATCTTACATCAATACCAAGGCAACAAGCCTAATTCCACCCATCTTATCAACACCTGCAACATCCTTCAGCAATACCACAGCAACAAGCCTCCTACCACACATCTCATCAACACCTGCAACATCCTTCAGCAATACCATGGCAATAAGCCTCATACCATCCATCTCATCAACCCCTGTAACATCCTTCAACAATACCACAGCAACATGCCTCCTACCACCCATCTCATTAACCCTAACAACATCCTCCAGCAATACCAAGGCAACAAGCCTCATACCACCAATCTCATCAAATCGGCAACATCCTTCAACAATACCAAGGCAACAAGCCACAACCTACAAATCATCAACCCTGCAACATCATTCAGCAAAATCAAGGCAACAAGCTACATACATGTAAAACCCATCTCGTTATTCTCATGCAACATTTTGTCTATGTTTTCACGAAGTGAGGGTAGCCAAAGGGTATTCTTGCATGAAGACAAATGAATCCCAACATAGCCACAATCAAAAGCGAATACCATCGAAGTGTATCCCTTATTTGTATTTATTAACACATTGTATTTATTACATTTCAATGAAATTGTACCTGGATTCTTGCAACATTTCTTTTTGGCTACCATCACTTTGTGAACACAAACAGTTTTTCAGCACTATGTAATCAACAGGTCTAGCCTGGAACAAAAACTCTTGGGGTGTAACACAAATGCTGCAAGCTACATTTGATCGTTGCTTGGTAGTGTTTCATAAAGTTATGAGCAACTTTAAGAACTGGCATCAGCTCTTATGCTGAAATCTAATGAGATTACCATTCAAAGTAAGAATGACTTGCTGAATTGGAAAACCACCCTGGTCAAGATATAAATCTTAAAGGGAAACCAACCCCTGGGATTTTTGTGCTCTCATTGAATGAAGAAAAATCAGATGAACAAACTCTGAAAATTTGAGCAAATCCGGAGCACCCGTTCAAAAGTTATGAATTTTCAAAGTCACAGAGACTTGACGATCACTGCCGCTTATGGGGATCCGCGCGATCGGCAACTTCGATGGAATCTGTGACGTCATGTCGGACAACTCCTCATTCACTCTGTATACAAAACTTCACATTTTCTCCCTTTTCTTTGGAAAGGTCAACAAAATGCCAATTTTCGGTCGGGGTATAGCATTTATATATTGATTCTGCATGTAATTTGAGAAGATTCATGTTTCAACCTTTTCCTAAATTTTACATTAATACATTTTTAATGTTTTATGTACAAAGTGAATGAGGAGTTGTCCGACATGACGTCACAAATTCCGTCGGTGTCGCCGATCGCACGAATCCCCATGAGCGGCAGTGATCGTCAAATCTCTGTGACTTTGAAAATTCATAACTTTTGAACCGGTTGTCCGATTTTGCTCAAATTTTCACAGTTTGTTCATCTGATTTTTCTTCATTCAACGAGAGCACGATAATTCCAGGGGCTGGTTCCCCTTTAACATCATCCTAAAACATATTGAAAGTGAGTTTCAATTGGCTATGCCTTTGTAGGTATTTCTTTTCCAACTTTCTTGCAACACTCCAATAGATGAAAATAGGACAAGCCTGGACTACTGACGTCAAACAGTCAAAATCAGACAATAAAGAATATCAGTTTTTATAAATTTATATACAAATATTTACAATATATAAATTGGAAATCATCATAAACTAAAAACGTAAATCTTCAAATGTGTCCTAGTTTTTTTTTCAGGCAAAAAAGAAATAAATATGTTGAGGATTACAAATATTGTCTTTTACCTTACGCAGGCCTGTATTGTGCTTCTTTTTAAAATGAAAGCATCATTAGGTTTATACAATTATTTGAACAGTAAATAAAATCAAGACAGTATAATTGTAAGAA
>BQKZ01007939.1:0-14851 GCA_036244855.1 Temnopleurus reevesii | reverse complement strand
CTGAAGCTCCAAATGTGCTGATTTTTGGTCTAGATACTCATACTAATGTTTCAGACATATTGTCATGGAAAGAAAATGCAATCAAAATCTATTTCTTATGTATTCTATTGTTTTTGTGAATTTCTTATGTATTTCTTTGTTTTTTCGACGTCATTATTTCTATTGTTTTTATGATGGGAATTGTTGGTGACATTATAAGAGGCATAGACAATGAATTTTAAATTCAGTTCATGCATTCACATGCAAAATAGACAAGGATTTATGAATATTGACTGGCGATTAAAAGCTCCACCCCCATGGGATTAGGGTTAATAATAATAATATTAGATGCAATTTATATAGCGCATGTATCCATCCATTCTGTGGAGGCGCCTTAGTGTAGTGGTTCTGACTCTCGCCTTTCAACCAGAGGGTCGTAGGTTCGAATTCCACCTATGGCGTCAATTTCCTTCAGCAAGAAATTCATCCACATTATGCTGCACTCAACCCAGGTGAGGTGAATGGGTACCTGGTAGGAACTTATTCCTTGAAAAAGCGGATGCACCTGATAGCTGCACTGCTAAAGCCAGGGTAATAATGCTGCAATTGTAGAGCGCTTAGAGAATTCTAATGAAGAGTTGTTAAGCGCTATATAAAAGCCGTGTATTATTATTATTATTCTTCTGAGTGCTTAAAGCGCTTTGCATAAATATTACCCTGGTTTTAGCCCGGCGGCTAACAGCGCACTTGACATTTCAAGGAATAGATATTCCTGACAGGTACCCATTCACTTCACCTAGGTTCAGTGCAGCACAATGTGGATGAATTTCTTGCTGAAGGAAATTAACGCCATGGGTGGGGTTTGAACCTATGACCCTCTGGTTGAAAGGCGCGAGATATGACCACTACACCATGGCGCCTTCATGTTGTTAGAAGAATAACCAAATCGTACCACTACTACTGAAATATGAATCAAAGCACTGATTAGGACATTGGAATTTTTGAGACATTACTTTTAATTGATCACCATGAGCATCGAGCTGAGGTGGAGACTAGCGCTACACACGAGTCCATCATCATCATCATCACAAGATATGCAGGTAGCAACTAAAAATCATTTGCAAACTGGGTTCCAACAAAATATCCACACCATTTGAATTTATTAAAAATAAAAACAAGCCTATTGTATACATACCAAAATAGCTGAGAGACACTCCCGACGAAGCAGACTCGGCTGCGGTTGCAATTTCACAGTACACCAGCGTCTCTCCTGCAGGAACGAGAAACGAGATGTTGAATAGCGTTCCCACGGTGGCGATGTTTGTGGAGTTAACGACGGGTCCCATGGCCGTACCGAGCCTAACGGATGCAGTGAGAGAGGAGATGTCGAGGGGAGATTTGTAGACGCACATGACGGTGGTCGACTGACCTGCGTTGACCTTTTCGTAGGCGGTATGGGCAACACCTGGAGCAAAAGGATGGAGGAAAGATTGATTAAAGTGGATGAGTAATTTTAATCCCACTGTATCTACAGATGTACAGTACATGTGTTTTTTATTTTGAGTAAGTTTACATCGGTAAAATCATGCTACAGGGGTACATGGCTTCTCTGAACTTCCTTTCTGTGAACTATCTCCCTCTGCCTTCCCCTCTTCTTTTTGTCTTTCTTTTGTTCACTCTTTAACCGTTCCTATTTCCTTTCTTCCCTCCTCCCTACCTGCCTCCTGAAATAAATTCCTCCCTTTATCCTGTTCCTGCTCCATTCATTATATTCCTTCTTACCCATCCCATCACTCACTCTTTGCCCCTCCCTCTCTAAACATAAAACCTTCCTCCAGCCCCCATCCATTTACCCCCCTCATTGTCTAACTCCCTCTCCTCACCTGCTGCTGCCACCCCCCACTCGAACAGACACCTGCTTGAACATATTCCTTACATAAGATCATGCGAAGAAGCCCTTTGTCCATCTCTACCTAACACCCTCCCCCTTTATTCTGTCCCTTCCTTACCCTCTCTCCATCCCTCCTCCTCATCTGTTTGCATGCTGTTTCTATCCACTCCGACAGACACTTTCCTGAACACATTCCTGACATAGCGTCATGCGAAGAAGCCCTTCCTCTCTTCCTTCAACTCCCTCCCCCTTTGTCCCTTTCCCTCCTTCCCTCTCTCCATCCCTCCTCATCTGTTTGCATTCTGTTTCTATACACTCCAACATACACTTGCCTGTACACATCCCTGACATAGCACCATGCAAAGAAGCTCTTCCATCCTCCTCCCTATTCTCCTTTTCGCCGTCCTCTTTCCTCCATTAACCCCCCTCTATCTATCCCTCCTTCTCACCTGTTTGGCATGCTGTTCCTATCCATTCAGACAGACACCTGCCTGAACACATCCCTGACATAGCGTCACATGTAGAGGCTCCACTCTGGCAGTGGCATGTCTTACTGCAATTATCAAAGCATCCTTCAACTGGTAAGAAAATAGAGAGAAATCCAAAGTTAGTAAAAGGCAGGTGTGTGGAAGTGTCATAGTGTAGTGGTTCTGACACTTGCCCTTCAACCAGAGGATCATGGGTTCTAATTTCATTCAGCAAGAAATTTATCCACACTGTGCTACATCTACCCAGGTGTAATTGGGGACTGGTTGGAAATCAATATTTTCACATAAAGACAGACACTCTCTTGACACAAAAACACAGACATCACAGATGACACAAGAAACCAAACTTACAAGACTGGAAATTGGCAGGTTGGACTTCATTTGAGGCATATCCAGGCTCCGGTGCTATAACAGTTACCACAGACCTTCTCACAAGCTCCATTATCAAGACAATTACATAAGACACAGACACAGCACAAAGCCAGACACAATCTTGAAACAAAAACACTGACAAAAACACTGATTACATGGGACACATACACAGTAAAAAGTCAGACATAAGACACTCAAGAAACTAAACTTACAAGACTGGCAATCTGCAAGTTGGACCTCATTTAAGGCATATCCAAGCATACGGAGTCCTCCGGTGCTATAACAGTTACCGGAGATCTTCTCACAAGCTCCATTATCAAGACAATTACACATGAAATAGACACAGCATAAAGGCAGACACAATCCTGACATAAAAACTCTCTGTAAAACAACACAAACGACACAAGAAACTAAACTTACAAGACTGGCAATCTGCAAGTTGGACTTCATTTGAAGCATATCCTGGCATACACAGTCCTCCAGTGCTATAACAGTTACCGGAGATCTTCTGACAAGCTCCATTATCGAGACAGTTACACAGATCTGTGCAGTTCACTCCAAAGTAGCCTTCAGGACACACATCAGGCACTGAAATATAGGAAGAAAATTTGAAATATAATCTCACTACATGTATGTTCCCCCGACAAAGGAAAACAGTTAACCCATTGACAACTGAATTCTGTAGATCCAATAGACTTTGTGCAGGGACTTCTTGATTCCCATAGTCAATGGGATAACAGTTCCCTTTAAAAATTGGCTTTAGTAGAAAAAATAATTCTGTTTCCCTTTATTCAGGAATGGAGCAGAGATTGCTCTTCGTGATGAAGAAATATTGCATGAATCATTACAAAAATGAATACTTCGAAATTTAAAAAAAAGAAGCCTAAACATTCACAAGCCCGACCTTTTGGAACAACCTACTCGAAGACATAAAAAGTTGTTCTACTCCACTTTCATTCAAAAGTCTTGTAATAAACTGATCTGTTACTCTTACTCTTCTTTTGATTCCTTGAGCACCCCACAGAGTGGATTTGGTGCGATATAAACAGCATTTATTATTATTATCATTATCATTACCTTGACAGCCTGGACCAGACCAGCCTTCAGTGCACTGACCATCCGAGCATTGACCAGTGAATCGATCACATGTTGCGGGTGGTCCGCAGTGACACGTCTCCGTGCATCCAGCCCCAAACGTTCCACCTGGACATTCTGCAAGAAAAAAAAAATTTCTGTTCATAATGATACACACTGAACCGATCACATGTTGCGGGTGGTCCGCAGTGACACGTCTCCGTACATCCAGCCCCGAACGTTCCATCCGGACATTCTGCAAGAAAAAATATATTCTGTTCATAATGATACACAATGAACCGATCACATGTTGCGTGTGGTCCACAGTGACATGTCTCCGTGCATCAAGCTGGAGTAAGATTCTGCTTGAAACACTCATGACTTTAATATTAAGACGACAATATTAAAAGGAACTAGATGAATCCTCGACCGCGCACGGTCGAAATTTATGCCTCCGCCATCACGCAATCAGAACGATATGTACGGCTTGTGCCATGCCATCAGAAATCAAAAAGATTTAACAAATTGTGGGCACTGCGACCTTTGACCTCATGAACCAAAATCTCATCAGTTCTTCCTCACATGCTTATACATAATTAAGCTACACACTGTAAGTTTGAAAGAAATTGGTTCAATTTTTCTGTTATAAGTTATAACAATAATGAGCTATATCGGTTTTCTGCCCGGTGACCTTTGACCCATTGAACCCAAAATCTAATCAGTTCATCCTCCCATGATTATATACAGTATACCTGAGCCAAGTTTGGTCAAAATCTGTGCAACAGTTCTGAACTTATTGCAGTAAACAAGCTATTTTGGGTGATTTTTTACAAGTTTTTTGGCCCTGTGACCTTTGACCTTTGACCCATTGAACCCAAAATCTAATCAGTTCATCCTTGCATGCTTATATATACCTGAGCCAAGTTTGGTCAAAATCTGTGCAACAGTTCTGAACTTATTGCAGTAACAAGCTATTTTGGGTGATTTTTTATATTTTTTTGGCCCTGTGACCTTTGACCTTTGACCCATTGAACCCAAAATCTAATCAGTTCATCCTCACATGCTTATACATACCTGAGCCAAGTTTGGTCAAAATCTGTGCAACAGTTCTGAACTTATTGCGGTAACAAGCTATTTTTGGTGATTTTCACTTGCCCAGGGCAATTGGGAAAGTGCTTATGTAGCGCCCTGTTGCATAGGTGCAAATATTTCTTTTCTATATCTTGATTCTCTTACACATGACAAGAGGGTATGGAAATGAATAGATATGAGTAAATTCTTCAGGTGCAAAATGTAGAAACAGAGAAAAAGTTACAACATTCATCTCACCTGAATTGAATGCAACACAACGTGGATAAATTTCTTGCTGAAGGAAATTAACGCCATAGCTGGGACTCGAATCGCGGACCTCTGCGTGAAATGCGGTTTGAGTCTGGCTATCTTTATTTCAATTAGTTCAAAGCTATGTTGTACTTACCAAGATTAAATGCATTCCCCATATAACCAGAGAGACAGCTACATCCATATGGGTCGGATAACGGAATAATTTTCCTGGAATTGTATTGCAATTTGCTATGCATTTTTGCATGAGTGCTATCCAAAACGTGTTTTGTTAAGCAACTTTTTCACATAGAAGAATACAGGAAAGTGTTGAGAAAGTTTTCTTACTCTCTTAGGGGGTGTGGTTCAACATCAACTTCAACTCAACTGCAACTTTGCAAATTGTAACAAGCACTTTCATTTGCACACGGTATGCACATTTAACAAGACGTGCATGAAACAACGATTTTGATTGGCACATTCCGATCAACTGCAACTTGCGATCAATTGCAACTTTTGAACAGCACCCCCTAAAATCACTAATCAAATAAAATCATTCCTTGGATAATTATGCATTATGGAAATCTTGTCTTCTTCATTGTTATGTAGTTTAATATACAAGTAACCTCTTAATGAGTATAGAATGCAAATGACTTTAAAAAAGGCCAAATACACAGTTTCAGTCTGGCAAATTTCATGAAATTTGAAGCTACGTTGTACTCACCGAGATCGCAAGCATTCCCTGTATAGCCAGCGAGACAGCTACATCCATACGGGTCGGGGAGGCATGCATGACTACCAGAGCACACTGCCAGCGGGTTTCCAGCTGCGCAAGTCTGACTGCAATCCCAGCCAAACATCGTCTCACCACATGCTAGTATTAAGAACACATGACAATAGCCACAACATGGATCAGCAAGAAATACATGATAAAAATAATAATATAAAGAATTTAAACACACTTTCTCTGTAGTCTCTCTAGGCTCATAACAAATTTCATAATATATTTAACCAGCCATAGCAAAAGCTACCAAGTGGGTGCTTTTTGCATTTAAACAAATTAATTCCTGCAAGTACACGAAGTCATTTAGATCACCTGGGTTGAATGCAGCACAGTGTGGATAAATTGATGCCATGGGGTGGGATCTGAACCGCCGACCCTCAAGTTGAAAGGTGGGAGTATGATTAAGAGGGTGTTGCTCAAATATTGCAATTGATCGTAAGTTGCAGTTGATCGGAAAGTGCCAATCAAAACCATTATTTCATACGCGTCTTGTTAAATGCGCATACCGTGCGCGAATGAAAATGCGCGTTGCAATCTTCAAAGTTGCAGTTGATTTGCAGTTGATTTTGAGCAACACCCCCTTAGAGTACACACAACTGGAAGGTTTCCAGCTCCACAAGTTTGGCCTCAATCCCAGCCAGACAACGTCTCATCACATGCTAGAATAAACATGACAATAGCCCCTTTAATTATTTATATAGGGCGACAAAAGACCTTTAGGTACATACAGTTTACTCTGCCTAAGTCTAATTTGTCTAAGTCAAATAACTGCCAGAGTCGATATGATTTTGGACCAAATCTTATAAAACCTGTGTTATTTACCACTTCTAAGTCAAATATCTCACAAGTCGAAGAGATTTTAGTGTTCCCAAGAGATTTGACTTAGGCAGAGTTACACCTGTATATATGTACATTTTGTAATCCATAACATTTATAATCTTGGTAAAATTTCGCATTCATTTGAGGGGTCCACATCTAAAAGGTAAAGCCCCAGTCACATAGGGCACCAGAAGCGACACGATTCAAGACGACTCTCTGTTCTGAGGCAGCTAAACTGTGAACTTACAAAGAGTCGCAAATTGCTTCCGTGGCCCTAAGTAACTGAGGCCTAAGCAGAGCTTTTCAGTTGACTTCCTACATTTCCTTCTTGTATTATTTCCTGTTCATTTAATATTGAATTACAAATTGTTACTGCACGTTTCTGCAATTTGCTCTTGTCTTTTTTATAATTATATTAAACTCCTTTCATTTTTCTATATCATTGCATTGTATTTCTTCAGGTAATGAACAACAAAAGTAAATAAATGAATGAATTATGTAATGGATCAGAGAGAATATATAGGTCTTTTTACATAAAGATTTCCAATTAATCATACCATTGATATCAATCACATGTCTATTGGAAATCATGTACTAAAAATTGTTATTTATTGCAATTTGTTACTGCACTTTTCTGCATTTTGCTCTTTTGGAAATGAAAAATAAAAGTTAATTAATGAATGAATAATTTAATGGATCAGAGAGAATATATTGGTCCTTTTATATATATATTTCCAATTAATCTTACCATTGATTTCAATCACATGTCTATGGGAAATCATGTACTAAAAATTGTAATTGATCGCAAAATGTTACTGCACTTTTCTGCAATTTGCTCTTTTGGAAATGAAAAATAAAAGTGAATGAATGAATGAATAATTTAATGGATCAGAGAGATTACATGTTTTTTTTTTTTTTTATTTCCAATTAATCGCATGTCTATGGGAAATCATGTACTAATAATTTCAATTTATCTCTTTTATGTTATTGGCTCTAGAACAACTTACCTGTGAGACAGTTGGAACCAGTAAATCCTGGTGCGCATATGCATTCTCCCGTCGTATCTCTGCAAATACCTCCATTATAGCAGTTAGGACAAACCATGTTACACATAGGTGGACTGTGATAACCAGATGGGCATGCTGAAAAGAGAACATAACATTTCTTAATTCAATTCAAAAATTAATTTCAGACTCAACTGCACAAGGCAGAGAATAACAAGAATAACAAGATAACAATAATAATATTGTGATTTATGTTGTGCCTTTCCAGTCATTTTGATTGCCCAAAGTGCTTTGGATATTATTACCCAGTCATTGGATGGCAATTGAAGCCTAGCATTTAGGCATCTAAATATAGTCACTAAAACATATGTAATTATTAAACATTGCAGGGTGATACATATTTTTTCTTAGGCACTTGCCCGGTTGAGCAAGCAAACTAAGAAATGGCCGAAAATCACTTGCCTGGAAGGAAATTCACCTTGCCTGTAAAAAGCAGATAGCACTTTGGTTCAAAGAAACCAGTAAAAATGGGGTGTTTCCACAATATAATTAGCTTAGATTGCAAAAGCCATATCAGATTGAATGGGTTTTGTTTTCATTTTTCCAACCGTTAGTAGTGATTCCTTTTTGTTTCCTTGCCCGAGTCAGGAAAAAAGCTTTTGCCTTTGCTAAAAAAAAACTTTCCTGGCAGTCACTTTTACTAGTCCAAGGCAATGGGGCAAGGGCGTATGTGGCACCCTGCATTGTGATGCAATCAGCCTAAAAGATAAAACAAAGTTAACTCGAGCAATCCATTTTAAAATGTGATATCGCCATTTGGCATCTGTGATTTATAGATGGGTAAAAATGGGTGATTCTAGTGCACAGTTAAGCTTATGTAACGCAATGATTGTGCAGTACTAGCACGATGCACAAAGCATTACGCATTGACATAAAAATGATTCATACATGCTGCCTCATGCATTATGCATGAGCATTCAAGCGACATGACTCATAGCTTGGATGTGTAGGATGCTTGGTCCACAGATGATCCAGTGAACACTTGAATTTTCTGTTTACATAGCATATACAGTTGTAGTGAATAAAAGCAAGCAGCCGTTTTGAAATAAATTTGTCTTGATATCTTAAAATCCATCTGCTTTGACAACAATGCCTTGGACAATTATTCTCATCAGATTATACTGTATACTACTCCGCAAGTCTGCCTCATTATAATGTCAATCTCCACACAACGGAGGATGAAAAAAAACACAAGTTACACAATACTGTATAGCAGGATAATTTGCGGCGTTAATTTTTCGCGGTTGGTTAGTCCATGAACATTTTCGCGGAGTATTGAATTCACGGATACAATCCATGAAAAAAAGTATAATCTCCCGACCTGACTAGCAAAGATTTTTCAAGAAACAAAAAATGATGACTGCTACAAAAGAATGATTTCAAATGCTAATCACAGTATAATGAGGAGATTATGACTAGAAACGTATAATTACACATGATTGAAACATTGAGAGCATTATCATGCTCCATCAAAACACACCGTCTAAAGTACATGTGCATGTTAACTTTTCATAAATATTTTTAAGGAGAATTTTCGCGGGTCTAAAATTCGTGGTCTGCAATTTCACCACGAAAAGCGTGAAAATTAAGAAATCAAGACTACCTCTGATAATGAGCTTGATTAGACTGTATCTAAGCATAGCTCTCTGGCCCGTCCGCAACGTTCCATAATATCCCGCATTTTCAGGTTGCACGTCTGCGATGGTGTAGGAAAGACCCCCCTGTTGGAGAGTGGAGAAGTCCGAGAAGAGTTGCCATTCTACCTCGCTTACGTTGACCCCGGTAAGATTCTCTACCGTGAGCGTGACCGTTTCTCCTACATTGGCTGTCACCGTAACGCGTCCCCCCGAAGGCTCAAAATCCCCTGTTTCAAACAAAATATATATTTAAATTATAATATAAGACAAATAACAATAATACTGTTGAAAATGATAATCATAGACTAAACATAAATGGGTGACTTCAAGTACGGTGTTTGGTGTTGGTGAGAAAGCAAAACGGTCCATAAACCAAGCTCCAACACCGTTGGTCAGTTTAACAAAAGTGATACAGAAACGACTGGAAATATGTTAGAATCTTGCGAGGTCTACCCTAAACACCGACAAACTTCAAGTTTGGTGTTGAGGCTGGTGTTGGTTTTTGCTGCAACACCAACACCAGCGTTCAACACCGTACTTGAAGTCACCCACCATGTCGGAAAGAAGTGTGAATGGATGTGAATCATTAGAGAGAATCAAGCCCATTCAAGCTTCACAATTTATAGAATAAAGATAACGGAGCCTCCTACAATATATATGCTGGGATCAAGACAAGAAAGAAATAACTACGAAGGTCACGAATATGGAGAAGTGGAGGACGCTTCAGCTTACATAAATATGATTGTTCCGAGTTCTGTGAGCTGGAGCTATGGCAACTGGATATAAATTGGTTCGGAGCTGTCCCACAATGCATTGTGATTTCTAGAGGTCAATTGCGTCATCCAGGTACTTCATGCGTATGATGGTGATAGTGATATTTGCGATACCAGGAGGGTACCCAATCGGGCAACCGAGTTTTGAAATCACTGGCCATAATAAAAGTTTCTCTTGCCTAAAATTAATGCCAATTTGCAGAGGAAAACTAGTATACAACTTGTCAGATCTATATTGTTGCCATGGGCATGCGGGCAAGTGGGTTTGTAGTGCCCTGGGTGTTTCATGAATTATGTCGCCAGCAATACGCACTGATTTTCTGACAGTTATGATAGCAACAGACTATGATAGTTCAATAGTCTAATCAAACTCAAGGATTTCATTGGATTATTCAGCGCTGACTAACTGTTGCTAGCGACAGCTTCATAAAACACCTTCCAGTTTTGTGAAGAATGGACGAGAAGCGAAGACATTCAAATGAATGAAAGTGAGAGAGTTAAAGTCTCAAAATTTCCATAAAGAGGGGATTGACTTACTATTGAGAGCATGAATAATTATAGTTGTTTGCGCCCTATCTCCGGACGCCTCTGTCCCTCTGAAAGCTCCTACGCCAGTGTCTGTCGTACTTAGGAAACTGGACGTCTGACCATCATACGCGTAATTAAGTACGGCTAAATTATCAGTTGCAGGATCGACACCAAGCTTAACAGCTCGTATAATGGTAGACGAAGAAGATTGGGTGATGAATGCGAATCTTGACAGATTGCCTGCCCCAAACGGAGTGGATGTAATGCCAATGATTGAGGCACTCACGGCTGCAACAGGAGGAAAATAGAGAAAAGATCACAGGAATCAATAGGACTAATAAGCACATATCATAAGAAGCTTATTATCTGGCAATAACAGGAAATGGATAATGATAATTATTACCTGATCAAGGCGTTTTAGAGACAAGATATAAACGTGTATTTTATTTGTCTCTATTGACTTGCGCAACATCGATTACGTCACAATGCCTCATCGCTTTGTAGAGTGGAATAACAACGATGTACCCCTCTTCGCGCGATATCAATGGCATTTCTGTACAAAATTGGCGGTCCATAGGAGCGGTATTTCCCTCTACGTCCCCAGGGTTCCCAGGGCAGCTGATATGCGGATATCCAGTGCATGCAGTGAATCGCAGCGAGCCAGGCCGGTATGTGTGTGTGGACTGTGTGTGCAGTCAACCGCTGATTTGTAAACAAACCTTTTGGGATCATATTTTAGATCATATTTTGGATCATACTTTGCCTAGGTAAGTCCAACACTTCAATAAATCACGTCAGGTAATAATAATAATATTGACTGACCTTTCTTTTCGGAGATACCACAAATATTTCCCTCACTGGATCCATATTTCCCTCGTCTTTGACTTGGGAAAATATGGATGCCGTGAGGGAAATATATGTGGTGTATCTCTCTCAAGGCCAGTCAATATCGTATAATTATTCATTCTTATAAAGTGCCTTACACTAATTTTATCAGTCATCCATGATTAACCAAGAGCTTTAGCAGTGCAGCTGTAAGTAGAGCGCTGCATTTTAAGGAAAAAAATCCTGTAAGGTATACCCATTCACCTAACCTGGGTCGATTGCAGCAAAAGGTGAATTCATGCATTTCTAAATGAAGGAAATCAAAGGGGAAGTTCACCCATACATGTACATTGATGTGCTCTCAGCTGATGGAGAATAATACAAGGATTAAACTGTGAAAATTTGAACAAAATCTGACAATCCATTCAAAGGTTTTGATTTATACCCACCATAGACTTGTTAGATTGGCAACATACAGGACAGGCACGAAAATGACTGCAGAGAACTCTCCATTCACTTTGTACACAGAATTTCACATTTTTTTCTTTTTCTAGAAAAGTATACAAAATTTTATTTTTTCTCAAGTATGATATGGATATATCAAATCTGCATTGATTTCAGGATAAATCTTGTTGAAACATTAATTATTAATTGTCTACATTTCTTTAGATCAGATGAATGATTCAATAACATGATTACGCCTAAATATCTTCTAACTTACTTCCTCTTACTCCTTCTGTTTAATCATGCGCGCACCAAGGGGAAAGGAGGGGGGGGGGTTGGGTGCACTAGCCCCCCCCCCCCCTGTGTCAGAGCTACGGGGGCACCAAAATTTGACTGCAAAAAGGCCTTAAAATTGCTTCTCAGCCCCCTGAGGGCGCCAAATTTGAGGTGAAGACCTTTTTTTGCTTGTCAGCTCAGCCGGGAGGGGGACGCCAAATTTGTGCTCAGCCCCCCAGGTATCAAAATCCTGGGTGCGTGCATGTTAATAAATGATCGTTCCTCTCCTCTTCTCCCTTATTATGGCCTTAATGATCATGTTTATCAAACCCAACAGTACACTTTTGTCTAATTTTTGCTTCCTCTCATTTCATTCTTCCTTATATCCTTCCTTCTTTTTCTTCATCCACAATATACATTCTAAATCATTTTTCAACACTCACACTGTGACATACTTGACTTGACCCAGTCATGAGTCAGCGCTCGCTGACCCCGATTCTTCTTAGTAATTTCGTTTACTTTAAATTTAATTGTTTAAAAGTGTGGACAATTGACAAGCCTACGCAAATCCCCGACTTGAAAGAGTTTTGACCTGTCGTATCAAAGAAAGTATCACGCCTAAGCCTATGATGAACATCTGAGTTGTTTATCTTCTTTTCCAGCACGAGTAGGCCTACTGCGATGCGAATCCCGAACCGCCGCGTCAGCCGACGGCCCAGACAGGCCCGGCCCGTAGGCGGCCGTTCAACAGAGAGAAGCAGCTGAGCAAATGAATTACGTCAGTCACTTCACAAGCTCCTCGACGTCATCAAATTTAATAGTCTAAAACTCCATCGAAAATTAAAGAATAACGATTATTATGGTACCTTCATGTAAAGAGAAGGATTGTGAGTCTTTTCATGGTACTTACATGATGATAAAATTGTCAAACTGCTCAAAATCAGTGAAATTATAACCCGGAAATATGAAAACAGTGCCATGTTAGTACACACAGAAGATTTCCGGCTTTTGTAGTGTCTTATAATGAACAAATTGAAAAAGAAATGTCAAAGAAGATTTTTGTTTTTGTTTTTGTTTGTCTGGTAATGCTCGGTTTTCTTATCGGTTTCTTATCTTTAACGCAGGATAATTATAGTGACTTCAATATTTTGGAACTTGTTGATTTGTACCACAAATGCTGGTCATGTGGTACATGTAAATAAGTTTTAATGTTGTTGTTGTTTTTCTATTTTAACGATCTCTTTTTTGTCGTTGTGTAAATATGTACATATGTTATTTACCTGTTTTTGTATGTTATGCTATGTATGCTGTTAAGCCTTTATATGCCTAGTTAGGGCCGAAAGGTATGATTTATAATAAAGATAAAAGTTCAAAGTTAGTTTTCATTCAAAGTAAATATACTGTGTAATATCAATGGAGAATAACTTAGAAGAAGAATTTTAACGGTACTGGAAATTAAGGCTATCCAAATAAAAAATCTAAATAATATAAAAAAAAAAAAAAAAAAAAAAAAAAAAAAAAAAAAAATGGGTGGGGGTGTAGGCCTCCGTAGACCCATTATGATTGAATGGGTTATATTAGACAATGAGCAAAGCAATCGTTTGATAAAATTGCCTATAATTCCTAACTCTTCCAAAATGATGTTTATATTGGGACCCAAAATAAATCTAAGCAGGTAAAATTCAGATTTTAACCATAATAGTACAACGCGTAACACAACGTGCATGAGCGCACCCATGATTTGAATGCCTGCCCGGGGCTCAACCAATTTGAAATTTTAATCTGAAACGTATATAATGGCATAATCTAAAGAATGCGTATTTTTCTTGTACTTTTCCCCTTCGTGAATAGTAAGGAATTGATAGAGCAATCTAAATCTAATGAGGCTATTTGTGAAGTATAGTCCTGGGCCCAATGACATAAAGGTTTGCGATTAATTGCTAATCTGATAGCGATTGATATCAACCGTAAGTCTATGGCAGATCATGTACTAAGTTTGCAATTGATCGCAAAATCAAATAGCGATTAATCGCAAACCTTTATGTTACGGGGACCTGGTGAGCGTTTCCAAATCATTTGATGCCCCGGTCACATAGGACCCCGGAAGCAACACGATTCAAACGGACTCCTTGTTAATTCACAGTTAACTGGCTCAGAACAATTAACGAGGTCGGGTGAATCGTGTTGCTTCCGGGGTCCTATGTGACCGGGGCTTTAGGAAACAAATTAGGCGAAAAGAAAATTGACAAACTTTCCTCACGGGATGCGATCGTTCATATCAGGTCATTTCCGTGCTATTATAATTCACTAGCATTTAAGCATTGGAATAATACAACAATATTCGTTACATAGGCACAATGTACATTTTCTCAATATTTGCATTAGTGTCCAAATGTAGTGAAGATTTTAAAGGTCCACTATTATGAAAATACAAGTTGATCTGTATTAACGTATTATACCATTATCAATACCCTTTTTACTGAAAGAGAGTCCAAATGTGTTTCATATATTTTATAATATTTTTATGTTGGCTAATTAGTTGGGAACGCCCCTACAAATTTCTTTTAAATGTCAATC
>BQKZ01007938.1:8049-27998 GCA_036244855.1 Temnopleurus reevesii | reverse complement strand
TTTTTCCGTCCGTCGATTCGCTCAGACGGAGCGTACCCCCTAAAATCTAGAGAGTGGGCCATCTTGGTATTATAATATCTTTGGCAAAACCTATAAGGGCCACCACATTTGGTGGTCCCCCCCCCCCCTTTTTTTTCTTGTAAGCGTATCTGGTGGCGCATATTTACACTAGGAGGGGCGCCGAATTCCCAAGTCCAAACGAGCACCCCGGTAGAAATCACTGGTTACGTGCTTGATAATAACAAGTAGATTCCCCCAGTTATATTGTTCCTATATATACACAATATAAATAATATATATTTTTAGACTTATTGAATAGCCAATCACACAATTTTGCAAACTTATACTTTAAGGGGAACTTATACTAATGTCAGGCTCAAATTTTGCCCGATCTATGGAGATGGTAAGCTAACAATTAAAAAAGAGACTAGGTTTAGGATACGAATCGAAAAGGATTTTCTCAATCAAGGTTGAGCTACTGGCATATGGCTTTGTTAGAATATGACCAGTACATCCTACACAACACAAGAATTTCATGCATATTTATATCGACATTGATATCATATGTGCAACGTTTCTCTTGCTTGTAATCTGACTTTCAAGCTTTTTTCGGCAATTCTTGTTTGTGCAAGAGTATACAAGTCATATTGAATATTTGGTTGGGACAAAAACAATCAGCAGCCATCAATCAAGCCAGTTCAGAAGCGTTACCCAATATCATTACCATTAGTCCAGTTGAGGACTCTGTGTTCTGATAGCACCCACCACTGTATATTGTCTTGCACAGAAAACACAGTGACTGCATAGCACTCAATCACAGAGTCCTTGCGTAACGTTCTGATCATGCAGACCCCTCTGTGCACGCGAACAGGGCATTGGAATACGCAGAAGTGGATGTTATCGGAACACAGAGTCCTCAACTGGAATACATCATCATGCATCATCCATGTGGACCCATCTGATTCATGCTTCCCTACCATGACATAAGTACACAATAGTAGACGAAAACTCATTATATGCTGTTTAGAGTGTCAAATTTAATGAAATATGATAACATATCAAAATTTCATTTTACGTAACAAAATTTCATGTATACTTTATTCATCTGATTGTCTATGCTTTACTGAAAAGTCACAAAGTATGAGAAATTGGCTGGAGTATGGCTGAACATGCTGAAGAGCATCAAATTACGTTTTATGTAAAGATAAGAGTTTACTTAATGTAAAGTCTTCTGGTATCACTAATTAACTTACATATGCATTTATTCATTCATTCATCTATCAGCCAGTTTATTTACTTATTAATTTCTATATGTATATATATATATATATATATCTAATTCAATTAATTATTTATTCATTCATTCATTCATTTATACATCCATTCAGTATACATTAGAAGTCGAGCAAATACATGTACATACCCTCACAACAATTTTGAGTGTAGTCAAGAGGAACGAGCAAAGAAATGTAAATGCAATTCACAAAAAAACAAGAAAGATATTGACTAGACTTATATTTCAGTGAGTGAAAGAAAAAGACAGTTAAAAAGAAGGGAGAAAAAATACACAAAAAATAAGCTGAATAATCAAGTTATGAATACAAATTAACAATGAAATGTTTCGTAAAATGAAAATTAGTAACATTTTGATAAAATTCTGTAGCTTCAGAATTCATTCATTATTTTGTTTTATCCTAATCAGAATTCGAGCAAATAAATGCCAAAACTTATAATCACGGTTAGAGCATAGTGAAAAGAAACGAGAACGAATGGAGAATGCAATTCAAAGAACAAGAAACATAGGCGAAACTAATATTTCAGTTATTGTAAGGAATATGCAGACAAAGGAAAGAAAATATCAACTAGATAATGAAGCAAATTAGGATACGGTTTGAACCTGATTTGTCTCATAGGCCCCATTCACATAGAAGTTCAGTTCAGTTCACATTTAGCTGCCTGCTAACAAAGAGTCGTGTTGAATCGTGTTGCTTCCGGTGTCCTATGTGACTGGGGCTTTAGATCAGTATCAAATTGAACAGCGCATGATAATCATAATGCTTAGAATTCATATAAGTTCTGGCCCCGTAACATAAAGGTTTGCGATTAATTGCTATTAATCGCAAGTATAAGGCAAATCATGTACTAAAGTTTGCACTTGATCGCAAAATCAAATAACGATTAATCGCAAACCTTTATGTTACGGGGCCCAGAACAAGAATCAGGTAGATTGTATTTGTCAAAATCGGAGAATAAACCGGTCAAAATCCGCAGTCACTTATAAACCCCGACTGAACACGATTCAAAACGATTCTTTGTTCGGAAGCATTTATCTGTGAACTGGACAATAGGCCATGGTTTATCGTGTTGCTTAAGCCCCGGTCACATAGGGGCCCCGTAAGCAACACGATTCAACACGACTCTTTGTTCGGAGGCAGTTAACCGTGAATTAACAACGAGTCGTGTTGAGTCGTGTTGCTTCCGGGCCTCTATGTGACCGGGGCCTTACGGGCTCGTATGCGACTGGGGATTCAGGTGTGCGGTGGGCTTGAAGCCCCGGTCACAAAGGACTCCGGAAGCAACACGATTCACCCCGACACGTTGTTCTGAGGCAGTTAACTGTGAATTAACAAAAAGTCGGAGTGAATCGTTTTGCTTCCGGGGTCCTATGTGACCGGGGCTTTAGAATATCATCATCCAATTCTATCCATCATCTAAACTTTGACCCCAAGTTCTAGGAGAACGTGCTCTCCTAGGACGCGCATGGCAGCATGCATCTCTTGGTAGCTGGCTTCTATCTGGCTCTCAGGGAGAAGGAACCCGTAGGCTCCCTTGTCTCGAAGCTCCACGGTGTACGAATACTTTGCTCCGAGTCCGCCAGCCGAGTTGTCGCCGCCTGCTACGAATGCACCGTAACCCCAGTCACTTGTCACGCCAGAGCACGCATCTGAGTTTGGAAATATAAAATTAAGAATCGCTGTGAGCAGAAGGGATAAAGAATTTCGCACAAAGTAAACCAATCCATCACAAAATATACTTCTTTATTCGTTGTATTACACCAGCTTGTCTGTTCTCTCCCGAATAAGAGGTAAAGAAATTTCTTTTGTGTGCATAGCAAATGTGAATGTCATCGGTTTGGGGGTTATAACCTTAACATCATGACACATGGAACTAACAATAAAGAACGACAACAACGGGTTTTCAGTTCCCGTTGGTAAGCTGGCTGGAAAAAAAAGTTTTGATACAAGTATGCAGTTCATGGTATTATTGCAACCCCCCCCCCCCCCCCCCCCCCCCCCCCCTCAAACTCCCAGCTACACGCCCTGGTAAACATGGTACAAGTCATTTTTAAAGATAGCTTCAATCAAGGCTTAAATTATTTGATGTTTTCAGGTAGACCATTCTCGCTGATTACCTTTACTATAGCAGAACATGAACTTTAAACACGATATAAACTATGTCCGCAAAATAAAGTCGATGATGAGCAATAGAGCCGTACCCTGTGTATTGAACTGTAAGGATACACAAATCACAAGCCGGTTCTGATTTGAATACCATTACAACGGAGCATTGGATTGGCGTTCGACTTAGTTTTGGGGAAATAGATTATATCGTGCTTTAATTAGTAATAGTTTCCGTTCAACAGAACCATTTTGCGTTAACTTTTTCGTGGAAATAATTTCAAAAGATTGATGTCAAAAGTAATGACGATAATAATAGATAGACAAATCTTACACAAAGTCTCAGCTCCAGCACCGACCCTGTATATCTTTCCATGTGACAGACGAATCGCCTCTGCCATAGCATTCGCCAAAGTCATCTATTTCATAGAATAAATATATAGTAACAGTGATATCTGCCTACATTTATCAACATGTAATCTGATAATTAAAATATTAGGTAGATTCTGTCAATAAAACTCTCGCATCCGTTTTTATTGTGTACATGTATAATAATATGAAAATTGGAAGAAAAGGTATTTGCACTGCATTCATGATCGCAGAATGATGGTTGAGAGCATTGTTGAAATTTCCCTTTAATTATTTATATCTCTACTAATGATATATAATCAATCGTTTTTTTTTAAACATGCAATTTATTACACTTACGTTGATATTAATCGTAAGTCTATGGCAAAATGTGTACCACACGATGAAGCAGTGTGCTCGTGAATAAAACCGACGCATTTTAATTATTTTTGTTGCCATGAACCATTTCTAAGTTGATATTATTCAAACGAACTTTGAACATACTCCAATTTGTTATTGAAAAACTGTACTATGTGAGTATTTTTCGGTAGCTCACAAAATATATATATAGTTGAATATCTAAAGGTCCAGCTCTCCAAAAGTAATGTGCATCAGCGCTAGACATAATAAAAGAAAAGGCTCAGAACCTGTTTTGAGTTCACTGCTATATAGGGACGATTAAGGTTAGGAGTATGAATTTTTTGTCCATCATTTTATTTGATTTTTTTTAATACTACAATCAGGAATTCTATTCTTCCTGATCAAAATACTTAAACAGACACAGACCCATATGATTTTAAGGAGGTTACATGAAATGTCAATCAGATTATATAGTCAATACAAGTCCTATGTTGTTTTATAGGAGTTATATTGAAGTTTCAGATGGAATTTTTCAAAAACTACTGACATTTTAGCCCAAAATCTGCCTAATTTGTATAAATAAGCATAAAAAATTGACGGACTATGATTTTTCATGTGGCAAACTATATAAACTTCCCATTTATATAGTAATATATGGGGGTTTAGCATTTGTAAATACTCAAAATATGTGTGTTGTAGAGCATGTTTTTATACAATAATACCCCATTTCCAACCTTAATAGAACATTATGCTCTCGGGGTTAAGTACCGGTCACGTAGGGCCCCCGAAAGCAACACGATTCAACACGGCTCTTTATTCTGTGGCAGCTAACTGTGTATTAACAAAGAGTCGTGTTGAATCGTGTTGCTTACGGGCCTCTATGGGACCGGGGCCTTATAATTCTCACCTGATCAAAATAGTCATCAGTTCGGGGGCTCTCGTCTGTGTACGACCACGGAGCGAGGATGAGCTGCGAGTAGCTGTGGAAGTCGATGAACACGAGGAACTCCTGGTCGTCGCTCTCATTCTCAATAGTCCTCATGTAGTCAATGGCCCGTTCGACCTCGGGTTCGGAAATGGGTCCTGTTCCTCGGTAGGTCTCAGCACATGGTAATCTACTAGCTCCAACACCTTCATTGCATGTAAATATAAAAGCCCCCTCACACCTAAAGCCTGCGTCACTCCTTTGCGTTTTTAGCCTGCGTCGGCCCAGCGTTTTTGGAAATTAAAAACGCTCCCTTGACGCACAAATACGCAGGTCATGTGGTGGACCGACGCTCGTCGTACGCTTGTTGAGCGCAAGCCAAACGTCAATGCACCGTCTGATCTGCGTATGCTGTCCATCAAGGGAGCGTTTTAATTTAAAAAAAACTGGGACGATTTTTAAAAAGGGTACATTCATTATCACTTAAATGTACCCTATTTATTTATTGGAGGTTAAACCTCATTATTTTCTTATAATGATAATAATGATAATACTAATAGATGCAATTTATATAGCGCACGTATCCACTCTGCTAAGTGCTCAAGGCACTTTACATTATCATTACCCTGGCTTTAGCCCGGCAGCCATCCGCGGCGCACTTGGCATTTCAATGAATAAATATTCCTGCCAGGTACCCATTCACCTCACCTGGGTTGAGTACAGCACCGTGTGGATGAATTTCTCGCTGAAGGAAAATGACGCCATGGGTAGGATTCGAACCTACGACCCTCTGGTTGAAAGGCGCCTCCACCTTCTATCAAAATATTATAACTTTGACTATTTTGACTCCAACACGGGTCATGCTTGCATCCCTTACACTATGAGCAGAATGGACATAGAACTTAGACAAAATAATCAACTCACATTTAGGTCTTTACATCAGCTGTAAGAACACAATAAGAAAGTGGCTTCCCTGTTTATTCAGTGAAGAGGTGCGAAACCTGTCCTTTGCAGAATAAGAGGGCCGAACGTTTATTTTGCATTATGGGCTACTGGGATGGCTTGTAATGCGGATGGAATTTGTTTGTTTTGTCTAACTTGTTTGTCGGTTCTGCTCGATGTGCTTACCTCCCCATTGGTAGGGCCAATTCCTGTTGGGATCGGTACCGATGCACGTGGAATCAGCATTCGGAGACCTAGTCTTACGCCACAGCCGGTCCTGTAAAATAATTGTTGAAACAAACAGGAAATAACACGACTGGAATCAGAAGACAGGTACATGCAAAACGTGAAAAAGATACATATCAAGAAAATTGATAAGATGAATAGGAGGAGAAAATAACAGGACGATGTCGAGGAAAAAGCCGGTAAATGCCAGTCATCTGAAACAACTTTAGCTATCTTCTTGTTGCCGGCCTCGTGAAACTCCCCCATAAGTCTATTGACTAATCCCTTGCTCGAGTTATGAGTAGCGAAGACTCCATTATTGCCATGTACCCATCGGTAGTATGGCAAACGGATTTAACATTTATTATGTTTTATATTAAGAAATGTGAATAAATATGCAAACGGCCTGCCATATGATCATGTCCCCAGGCTCGTGCTATGGATGTTTGTCCCAGAGGTGTAATTCAGATCTGTTTGCTCCTTATAGCATCAGAACTTTCCCTCGGTGCTATATGGCAGTAGTCTGATATCCACTCTTTTTCTCGTCTATTTGACTATTTTAGGGGCTCCTATACTTTCTATTATTCGATTGATTAAATTCATATCAATTGATATTGAGGAAAAACTGATAAGATGATTCAGTGTTTTGTCAAGATGAATTAATTATATGATTTTAATCAATTTGGATCGACTTGTTAATATGATCTTGGGTTAAGTTTTATTTTTAGTCAATAGTTTAGATTAAATACTAATCTTACTGAATAAAAAACAAATCATTTAAGAATCAATCAAACTTGATGAAAAATGCTAATCTAATACATAAATTAATGATTTTATTTATCAGATTTGTCCTCCATCTCAATCCAAATCGTTCCAATTCAAAAGAGGTCGTTTTTTTAATAGGAGTGTCACACAAGGAGCTAATCATGTCTTCCGCAAGGAGGAGCTACAGTTCTAGTGAGAACTTTTCGAGCAGTGTACAGCCTAAAATTCACCAATTATGATTAATTGAAATAGAAAATTATAATTCGTGTTCAGGAAAATGAAACTCAAATGAGATGCATAATTCTCAAAGGCAGCTAAGCTGTCGTGTCATATTCAAATAGGTATGCTGTTGCATCATATGGTGAAAGGTTATCGTTCGAGAAATGGTCCTGATAATGACTGACCAAAAGCTAAAAAACGAAATAAAATACACGACGTTTCGAGTAGATTTAACTAACTCGTCCTCAGGTGAAGAAATTACGAGTGGTTATTTCTCGTGTTTTCTTTACCTTAGGACGAGTTTGTTCGGAATGTCGGGCTTTTAGAGTCTTTTTTAAATTTTTGCTCAGTCGTTTTCAGGACTATTTCTTGACAGATAACACTGCACTACATGGTGCAAGCGCATACCTATCTGAATGTTTACTACACCATGCAAGTTCTAGTTTTCTTCAAAGTTTATTTACCTCTGTCCAGGAGTGGTAGTATCCGTCAGCATTCAAAGATGGGATGATGTACCAGTCCAGATTGTCGAACATTTTGACAGCGAGGTTGTCGCTGTTTCTGTATTCTTCAAGAAGCTAAAGGAGAGAGAGAGAGAGAGGGGGGGAGATAGAGAGAGAGAGGGAGAGAGAGAGAGAGAGGGGGGGGGCGAAAAAGAAAGAGAGGGGAGAAACGGGAGGGAGAATGAGAGGGGGAGGGTAAGTGAGAGAGATACAAAATAATTGAAAGATCATAAACACTCATTTCATTACATCCTGATTTTCTCGTTTGTTTGACGAAGTGCCTTTATTTCATTGATTCTCAATTAAAAAAAACACTAGCATTACCGAAATATTGGTACTTCTTTTTCCTTCTTTCTTATTGTTCGTACTATAAATCACGACAGTGGTGTCAGACCACACAAACATACACACAAACTTGCTATCTCTAACCTCTCAAGCACAAAAACTTCCACGCACGAACACACACATATACACACACATACCCATACACCCAAGACTACACGCCTATACAACACACACATATATACATATATACGAACTCTCTCTCTCTCTTGCTCTCTCTTTCAAACCCAAACAAACACGCACACACACACACACACAATAATATCTTCCACCTGATTACCTTTTTAGTGAAACCCATGACAGTGGCGGGTGAAATCCACTCTCTGGCATGTATACCGCCCTCAAACCAGACAGCTCGACGATTTACTTCCGGGGTTCCCATGCCTCGGATCTAAATAAGACATGAGAAAATATAACAAAATAAGAATTAATAAAACAAACATAATAAGACATTTCTTGATCGATTTCATCAAACAAACTGTAACATGATCCAATTTGTTTTTTCGGTAATATATATTAACTGCATTAACTGCAGCTCACAAAGGAGTTAAATATCAGCGCCATCTCTCCCAAAACTAATCTTTACGTTTAAGTTCAAGAAATTGCTTCGGCAGCGAACAAAAAATGAATGGACAAGAAGTTTTGTTTCCATTTTGTATTTGTTTTGGAGTTGTCTTTAAATGTTGTTAAAGTTGTTTGTTTTATTTGCTTCAAGCGATTGGTGACCCTTTCCTTGATCCATGCCGTACGATCAACGCAGTTTAAGAGAGGAGTCTATCCAAAAATATTTTTTAACAGAAGCAGAAAAGAAATTGGTGAGTAAAACAAAAAAAAAATGGAAGAAAATCAGAATATCGGACAAGTAATAGAAAAGTTATGAATTTTTAAAGTTTTGAAAAATGGCCAAATCAGTGAAAATTTCCACAGCTGTTGCCAATTTGATGACATCATGGGTGCACAACTAACAAAAGTTTTCATTATAAATATGGTGCAAATTTTTTCATTTTTACAGAAAGTTGCAAAGTTTGTATGAATGCAACATGCACATATTGGATCAACATATCTATTGTAAAGATATCCTACGGTTAAAGTTGTGAGGAAATCATATTTTTTGGGGAAAAAGTAATATTTTATGACATTGATATGAATGTAACAAATGGTCAGTTGTGTACCTGTGACGTCATCAGTTGCCAATTTGAAGAAATATTATTTTGGGGTAGACTCTCCTTTTAAAACGAAATTGTTCGCTCGTCACATACCTTGATTCCATTTATCGATCTTCCTTCAGTTGATTTTCCCAGCTCAAATGTAGTGACAATATCATTGTGGTCAACAGCAATGTCGTGTACCCATTGTTGAATCTGTTAATCATAATATTTATAATAAAATGTCTTATTTACCCAGGCTAACAACTTTCAGCTGTGAGTTGTTCTTCAAGCGGCCCCTGCATAACATTTTTTTTTAATTTATTGTTTCACATTGTACAAATATACAATCTTCATCTTGAACTCAACAAATTAAACAAAATGACAAAAATAACAATAACTATTTGACAAAGAAATGCAATCACGTACATACATTAATATGATTGAATTCATAAGGAAAAAACCGATAAGAACTCATTTTAAGATGTAAAGACAATGCTAAACTGCTGAAAAAAAAACTTCTGGTTAAATTTTACCAATCTCCTATCGGGGACTAACAAGGAATTATTTTGAAATTGTATTACAGAAGCAGGTTTAATTCCACAGAAATTAGTAGAACAAAAAAGGTGCAAGGAATCGTGTGAGGCTTACGATAGCACTAAAGATCTGACCTCCCCCCCCCTAAAAAAGATGAAAATACGAAACAAAATAAACGAAAGACAACTTTTCTGTTATGAAGTCTTTGATTTTTTATGCAGTCAATGCAAACATGTTGAAAATAATTAAAGAAATTAAGTTCTCTGCGAATAATATGATCTATTTTCATACGCCATTGCAATAATTAGCTTAGCACTATATACCTCGTCGTAAGTATGATATACAGTGTAGTTGAAGTTCTGGTTAGATTGGGTTTCCCGCCTTTTGTGAATTCCTTTCATCTGATTGGACACAAGTGCGCCGACGTCATCTATCATGACGTCAACGTTGAGATCTTCGTTCATCAAAAGTGCACGCATAGAGGTTTGCAGACTAGGTCGTACCATTACATCAACCGGGTGGCCAGGTTTTCTCTGGACGCCTGTCCAAAAGTCAAGCTGTCAAAGCAATAATAATAATGAAATAAGAAGAAAACGTGGATGAAAACTGGTCGTACATTCAAACGTTATCATTTCCTAAAGATTCTTAAAGCGTTGCTCGGAGGTATATGTCATATTGGATGGCATTTTGCCTGAACGACGGTGATATTTCAAGTTAAATTTTTACAAATAGTTTCATAGTGGTATTCAGTTTGGAAAAGCAATAGAACAGAAATTAAAATAAAAAAAACTACGTCCGATATTGCCCTAGATTGTCAATTAACATAGCATTAATTCAACAAGCACTATCTCCGCTCTTTCCTCTATTTTTAAATTCAGGAATTAGTCATATTGGTAGTGTCTTTTCGTGATATTGGCCGATTCACTGAGTTCAAGGAATAGAAGTGTTTAGAATCCCCTACTATTTTAGTGTGAATTGGTTTATCAGACATAATTGACTGCAAGCCTTATAGTGAATACAATAAGATGGGTAAAGCCCCGGTCACATAGGGCCCCGGAAGCAACACGATTCAACATGACACTTTGTTTGGAGGCAGTTAACTGTGAATCAACAAAGAGTCGTGTTGAATCGTGTTGCTTCCAGGGTTCTATGTGACCGGAGACATAGCAAATTGCGGCGCGAGTGGAATGGACTGCCTGGTGGAGACGTAACTTCACTTCAATTGTCTAATCAGCAAACAATGAAATTATCTAATTCGGTCGTTCAAATACAAACATATGAAGTTTGCATGTTTTATCGCATATAACATCTGGACTAATTCTCAAATCCAAAGCCGTCTGTACCAGTCACCCAATGTTGATATCAGGGGTCTGTAACATAAAAGATGCAAATGAACTTACGATGAATATTAATCGTATGTCTACGGAAAAAAACGTGTACCATAGAGATATGATTAATTTCCAATCGTATCTCTTTTATGTTACAGGCCTCATAATTGACGCCCTTTAGGGTCAAATACAGGCGGTTAATTTTTCACAAATAAGTTTATGCATTGGAATCCACTTGAATAAGGGTTTGTCATTTTTTATGAAAGGTTACTTTGTTAAATGGAAGGGCACTTTTCACAACCTGACGTCAGGATTGCCTTCAAGGTTTAAAACGTATTTCTGAAAATGGACATCAAATTTGATTTAAAAAGTGTCAAATCGTGAAAAGTAAAATCAATTTTGCTACTAAGTGAACTCCTCAAAAAAGTTTAGAAATTTACGTTGACAGAAACATTTCACATGATTAAAGAGTCAGAGTATCAATTCATATGAAATGACAATACATCATCTGTTTTCATATTTTGTTCTGACCTGGGGAATTCAATTTAAAAGAAAAAGATGTGAAAAAAAACTGTCCAAAATCTGCAATTGATATATTGTAGTTTAAAATATCAAATTGTGGATTTAAATGGAGGAAATTGATGAGAAAGCAGAGAGAAACATTGAATTAGTAAATGAAATAAGGAAAAAAAATATATATATATACTCTTTTAGATGAATAATTTCTTAGATTGTAGCCCATTGTTGATACAAACATTTCTTCATCATGTTCTTGTTTTTATCATTGATTTATTATCAATTCATTTCATTCACCAATCAATCCATTAACCAGCTCACACATGAAAGTCATCCATTCAAATCCACAGACGAACAATTAGAATTAAAATTTGTTAAATATGACCTTTCTGGGTGATGTCATCATGTGCTGTATTTCTAGCCTAAATGCTGATTCACAGCTTTGCTTTTTTAGCCAGCGATTGTTTTTTTTTTATATAGATTGAAAACGCTCAGTGTACGGTGATTAGACGGTGGACTGACGTTCGGCTTGCGCTTAAGCAACTCGCCGAAAGTCAGAAGACCGTATGACCTGCGTCTTTGTGCGCTCAAGGAGCGTTTTTAATTAGTAAAAACGCTAGGCCGACGCAGGCTAAAAAACGCAAACGTATGAGTCGGCATTTACCTCATCACTTCGTGTCTCCTCAAGCCCATGGAGCCAATCAAGATGGCGGCTGTTCTCTGGTGTTATCCTCCATACTTGATAACTTCGATTATGTTGAGGGAAAATGAGAAGTATATGATTTTAGATGTTAAAAGCTTACAAGAGGAGCATCTTTTGACACATTTCACAAATAAACTTATTTGATTTATTTAAATGTTTTCAAGTTTTCAATTTTCAACCGCATTATCTTCATGTAATTAGGCCCCTCTCCCTTCGCTTTCTCTTCCATTCCTCTCTATCTGACTCTCTCACTCACTCCCTCTCCCTCTCTCCCCTGGCCCTCTCTCTCTCCATCTCTCACACACATTTTCTCACACATTTTCTCACGTATGATTGAATTTTGAATCCACATACAGCATGTACAGATTTGAATACCATAACTGCATAAATCCGAATGATCGTCAGATTTAACATTCATTTCTTATAGCTCTGCTGAAAAAGACCCGAAAATTAAGGAGTAACAAGTATTATGCATGTGAAAGAGTGTAAATTACTTTTAAATGAATCCCCGAATAAATCGACCTAGTAGGAACTTCTCATTGCAATCACATGATACAGACTAATCATGACCAACATCACCTTTACTTTAAGGCCCAGAATGTGTTGACCCCCCCCCCCCCCCCCCCCTCCCCCTTGACTTTGCAGAAATATGTATTTCAATACGTTGAACGTTTACATGTTGAATTATAGTTCTGCTGAGAAATACCCCAAAATTAAAAAAGTAACAAATAATATGCATATGATAGAGTGTATACTTCTAAATAGATCCCTCAATAAATCTACCTAAACAGGCCCTTGCTACCCCCAACACCTTCATCAAAACTATTCTTATACAATGAATAAAAGGATTATCTAGTTAATCTGTTTTCTAGGTGACCATAAACACTCCTGTCAATTTCACGAAATTTTGTTGAATACATTTGGAGCAGGAATGTGATTTGGGGAAATTAATATGTCATACATCTATACTACAATGTGTGTCCAGCAATGTCATATCATTATTACACCTTTAAATGCGATCATGGTCAAACAATTCAAACTGACTGTTTTTAACACGATATAAACTATTTCCGCAAAATTAAGTCGAATGCCAATTCAATGTTCTTTTGCAATTATTTTGAAATTGGGACAGACTTGCGATTGTGCTGTTAGTACAGTTCAATACATGACGTACGGATCTATTGTCCCGTGACATACTTAATCTTATCCAAGTGTTTAAATTAAGTTTTTTCCTAAGAATCCAAATTTGATAAAACAAAATTGTGACCAGACTCTGCGTCTTAAATCTTACTTACCCTTCATATTTTGCAGTCGCAACACCTACAAATATGATAAGGATGAAAATTCTTGAAGATATCATCATGACTATTCTTAAGGAGTGCATCCGAAGAGAAAGATGACGCTTTATGAGCCAGTATACTTAGATAACTGTTTGATATGATGTGTGTATATTGCTTTTGAAATATTTAACCATGAAATGATTCATAATTGACAATCTTATCAATATTATCTTTTGATATCAGTTATACTGCAGGTGGTGTCTACACTGTAAAATCATAATATGGATGATTCTCCTAATCGCTTTCGGTTACAGCTTATACAATGCAAGATAAATTGTTGGGCAACTTAACCAACTGCTGGGTCATGTTTGTTCTATTTTGAAGCAAAATTTTCCCAACAACATGCTGACAACTTCACTTACTGTTGGGCACGATATTTCTCAATCATTTGGTAAGTTGCAAGCATATCAGTAATTTTGTTGTTGTAGGGCATAGATTTTTGCCTAACATATGATTAAAACATTTCCCATAAGTTTGTTGGGTTGACAATTCACCCAACACTTTATTTCCAGTGTAAGCACTTGAACACATTCATAATGTCCTGAAACATTATCATCTATATGACACATATTTGATAAACCCGCTCACTATATTCATCAAATTTCTTCCCCTACCTTATTTCTCCTCCATTTTTTCTTTTCTTACTCACTTCTCTATCCCTTCAAGTATATCTTTTCATTATTATTTCTAATGTACACTTGTGAGAAACGCCAGTAAAATACACCATATGAATGTTATAATTATTATTATTATATCGATTTCTTATCTTTTAGACTCTACCCCCCCCCCGTCTCTCTCTCTCTCTCTCTCTCTCTCTCTCTGTTTACTCACACATGAATTAAGGAGCAATAAAGTTCAGAACTTCAGCCATGTTGATAATTGTTTGGTGCAATGAATTTATTATATTTTCAGAAATGGTAAATTGCAACTTTGCATTAAAGGCATTGTGTAACATTATTTTTAGATAAAAGACTCAATTGTGGTTATCTGAAAGGTTGATTGTGAATATGTCTTTGAAATAAGCTGGGAAAATATTATTCTTCAAAATCGATGTTTAATAATATTTCGTGCTTCAAACAAGCAAAAATGTAAAATGCTGTCTCCATAGGCGAACTGTGTTGGAATTATACGTCAATTTTCATAGATATCTTGATAATTTCTTTTTACCTTGTTCGTAAATTTGTAAATGTTGGCACCCTCTGTTGATGTTTCATCTGTCTAAACTGCTAAATGCGATTAGATAGAACAGGCAGATTGGTTTAAGAATTTATTAAACTGCAGAACCGCAATCTTTCACAATGTCTTTAATGTATAATCAGATAATATAGAATCCTATTAATGTACCATAGTCAATTAAATCATTATTTGGTGCAATGCATTTATTGTCAGTGGTTACAGCTACATACTGTCTAATTCGTTGGATTATTTCTTGTGTGGTGGTATTGCACTTACAGTTACAATAGAGAAAAAAAGCTTCAGATCCCCCCCCCCCCCCCCGGACAAATGGGCACTCATGGCATCCGCTGACCCACCGTGAAAAATTTCCTCGGTTTGTAAGTGATTCCTTTCCATAAACACCCCTCACTCAACCCCATTTACGAGTTACGCGATAACGCCCAGTTCTCTTAAGATATGATCGCCCATGGCACGTACTGCTGCGTACTGCTCTTCGTAGGAGGGTTGAATCTGCCATTCGGGTAAAAGCTGCCCGTACTCCCCCGTATCTCGAAGTTCGATGGTGTAGGAATACTTGGCCCCTATACCGCCGTTGGTATCCTCACCCAGCGGCTCGTAGTTCGCGTATCCTAAGTCCTTGCTCGAGCCCGCTGCTGCATCTGTAATTTAAAAGAAGACAGATTTTTTTTCTGATGGATAGGAAATACATGTACATTGATATTTTATCTTTGTTGGAATATACGTGGGTAACAGAAGGCAAATTGTTGTCTATTTTTCGAGAAATTATGAAACACCGTGTACTTAGGGTGCAGGTTGAAGGTTCAGTCACTGTCCAGGAAGAAGGGCCAAACTGGGAGGCAAAGAAATTAGAGAAAGAGAGAGAGGGAGAGAGAGAGAAAGAGGAAGGGAGAGAGAGAGAGAGAGGGTGGGGTGAGAGAGAAAAGTGTTCGCAATTCATTGAGTTCTATGAAATATAAACCAACACATAGATATCTTTGTTTGTTTGTTCTTTATTATTTGTTTTGTTTGAATGGAAAGATCTGGACCAGCCCTCTAGACATGCCAGAAAAAAAAGAATTCTGTTTGGGTTATAACTTACACATGATTTCTGCGCCAGCTCCGTATGTAAACTCAGTACCATGGACACTTCTGACAGCATCTGCTACTGCCTTAGCAAAGGCCATCTGCAGAAATAAGATATTGAATCGAATGCAATAAAATCAGAAGTATCATCGTAACGGCATATACCAAATATCCTTCGGACGTAAGGACTTAAGGATTTATTAGTTTACAGTAAACCAGCATTGTCAGATGAAAGATATATGGAAAATGGTTCTGAGGAAGCAAGCTGGTATTTTGCAATTCAACTGATTTAAAAGAAGGAGTACAAAATTAGCTATTCTGATTAAATTATTGTAAGGTGTAATTATAATGATTATACTACAAATGATCAAATTATATTTATAGTATTTTCTACCCACATGGGGTTATTTTTTAACTTTATGCGGGGTTAAATCTGGCCTTTTTTTTCTTCGGTGCACAATTGACACTGCAAAAAGTGTTGAAAATGACCCTGCAATTTTAAGTGTGTACCTGATCGTCATAATCGTCAGTGTGCGTATCGACAGCCTTGCATGACCACAGTGCTATGATCTTATTTTTAAACCCAGATGGGGTTATTATTTTACTTTTTAACTTGTTGCGGGGTCATTTATTTTTAACTTGTATTGCGGGGTCAATTTTGACACTTTTTACTTCAGTGCATAGTTGACTCTGCAAAAAGGGTTGAAAATAACCCTGCAATTTTAAGTGTGTACCTGATCATCATAATCGTCAGTATGGGTATCGACAGTCTTGTAAGACCAAGGTGCTATGATCTTCTGAGAGAAGCTATGCCAATCAATGAAGATCATGAAGTCTTGACCCTGTGATTTACGTTCTCTTAAAAACCTGGTTACAGCGGCCACTTCCGGTTCTGAGAGAGGTCTGGGGCCATAGTACTTGTCTGAACACGGCCAGCCACTTGTTCCTGGTCCTGTATGAAATTTTGAACAGTTCATGAGAGCAATTGATGATTAATGTTATACGACATTAATTTTTTGTCAATTGCTTCAGTGGCATTTACTTTCAGCGAAACCATCATGGCATTGAGATAAATCCTGGACCACAGAAAAAGCACATAACTGAAATGTCAGTCTTAATATACTTATCTCACCAATCAATAATAACAATCACAATAATACCACTTCCAATTGCGTCTCATTGCATTTAATCTAATATTTGTGTAGTATTATTACTCGGGATTTAGCAAGAGCAGCTATGAGGGGATTATGTATTTCAAAGGAACATATACATTCCTGTCAGGCACCCATTTCCATCACCTGGGTTGAGTGCAGCACAATATTGATGAATCTATTGCTGAAGGAAACTCACGTCCCGGGTGGAATTTGGACCGCTGACCCTTTTTGTTGGAAGGCGAGAGTCAGATCACCCATGGTCAATTCAATTCGTATTGGTCAGATCCACTAGACAACGACGTTTTCACACATTTTATAAGTTTTTCCCAAGATTTTTTTTTTGCCAAGAGGGCATCGTATGAAGCACATCACCAACGACAAATAGTTATTTTGAGACAGTTTCCAAAGCAACACACAAAAACAAGAACTTACATATTTGAGTACTGTGGCACTATAATGACACACAGTTGAGTATTTTCATTGATATACTCACCAGTGTGTCATTATAGTGTCACTTTTTGCGACTTTACTCAGATCCATGAGTTCTTGTTTTTTGTGTGAACACTCACTGATAATGCTTTTTATCCAATAAGAATTAATGGTTTCATTGACTAATTGTCGCTGTTGACAAGCTTCATGAAAACCTCCTCTTGATAATTTGTCGAGGCATGTCGATCATGAAATTTTCGATAAAACCTGTTTGAAATGGAATAAGGATATTTACCTGCCCATTCGAAAGCCCAGTTCCTGTTGGGGTCTGTGCCAGTACAAGAGGAACCTGGATTTGGAGAACGTGTCTTCCTCCACAAGCGATCCTGAAAGGTGAAAAGACGGCACCGTTAACCCTAAGTTTACCGGGCTGTTTTGGAGAGGATTTTAAAACACGCGTTACCTCAAGACTGCATACCCGGTTTTCGCAAATTTGGTCTCAATAGTTGCTTGAGGAGTTCAAGAAAAAGTCACAATCGCACGTGGTGCGATAAAAATTGCGGAGGCATGGTGTGACGAAACGTCGAGGAAGAAGGGGGCACAATGCCCCAAATCCCGGTAGAGATAGGGTTAATATTTGAATGAACGTTAGGGACTAGGAGGAACCCATGTAGATTTGATACAAAAATTAGTCTTTAATCTCAAATTCCGTTCAATTACTTTCGATGGAAATTCAGTACAAATGCAATAGCTAAAATATGAAGGTAAAATAGAATGCGTCTTTTTAAGAAAGCTCTAAGGAGTTGAATACTTCTTACATCCTTTGTTGACAAATGTAAAACCAAACTTACTTGATAGGGTTTCAAAATTGCTGAAAGATATTTTTCAGTTTCCATGTTGTAAAAAAAATCAAATAGCCACTTTTCACGATTTAAGCATTACCATACCATTGCCATGATTGCATGATAAGGGTTTAACCGACAAACTGTCCTAGCTATGTGCTGTTAAAATTTTATGTGTGGAATTTTCAACGAAATTATTATTGTCCTGCCATTTAAATTGTTACGAGTCAAATGAAAGAGACATATTGATGTCAATATACTCACTGTTTCCCACGTGTAGACGTACCCATCAACATTAAGAGAAGGTACAATATACCAGTCTATATTGTCAAGCATGTCTATCGCCAAGGAATCGCCATTTCTGTAGTCGTCAAGGAGCTATAATATGTTGAAATTAAAAAAGGTTAAAGATAATGATTTGATATTTATTCTAAATATGTGGCCGTATTAAGATAATGCCAGTCAACATAAATTCTAGGAAACACCCAGCAACGTCTTAAATGCGTCGCCTGCAAAAAAAGTTCTGATTTTGTTGAAATGAAACGATCCCTGCTATTTCCAAAAAAGTGTGTTATGGAACAATAGATCCGTACACCATATATTGAACTGTACGGACATAACAATCAGAGGCCAGTTCCTTTTTCAAGACACATTTTATTGGTGTTCGACTTAATTTTGCGGAAATATAATATATCGTGTACAGAACAACACAATAAAAAGTAAAGTGGGATGAAAGTTGCTTTCCCTCTCCCTTCCTCCTTTCCTTGTTTTGTCTTCGCCTACCTGTGAAAGAAAGATTTTGGGGTCTGTTTTATCAAAGAAATAAAAAGTTTTAAGCCCCGGTCACATAGGACCCCGAAAGCAACACGATTCACCCCGACTCGTTGTTCTGAGGCAGTTAATTGTGAATTAACAAAGAGTGGGGATGAATCGTGTTGCTTCCGGGGTCCTATGTGACCGGGGCATTAAGCGTGAGGTGGATGTGAAATGCTCTGACTTTAATTTGAATTGTTGGGCACTCGTGTCCGACTTCGGAAGCGAGACCCTGCTGGAGAAACTTGAAAGATAACATGTATAGATACATCCCGTGCCTTCAACAAATATATGCACCATTTAGTAGCAGTTAGCTCCATACCCTAAGTAGTATCATTTCTTTGGATATAAATGTTTATTTATAGAAGTCTTCCACATGTTTATGGTAGTTTATTTTGATCGCGTTTATATGGCTTCATATCTTCTTATTTTCTTCTTCGGTTATCTACTCAAATCTTCTCGACTAAAGATGACTTTTGATAAAATTCCTTTCGAACTGAAGATGTAACATGATGGACGTTCATGTTTAAACATGAACTAATGTGAATAACAATACGTGATTTGGGTTGCAAGAAAAATGATTCCAACAATGCTCTCTGTAATAGGTAACAAAGAAAATAAGAATGCATTATAAAGGTCAGAGATGAGCGTGCTCGAAAAGACTCTCCCATCGCAAAGATGCCCTAGACCAGACATTTCGGCGGATCCAGTGGTGTCCTGGTTCTTCCACGTTCACTCCTAAAGTTACTATCAGTATCAACTGTCGGGGAATCTATTATAATATTTACCAGGGGACACCCTGTTCTCAGGGCTGAGCAACCTCAGTGTTCACTAGTTCGGGCCCCCTTTCAAATAC
>BQKZ01007937.1:10262-20363 GCA_036244855.1 Temnopleurus reevesii | reverse complement strand
GACATTTCAGAACATTGTCCATGCACAATAGATCTGCAGCCTTTTGTTATGCACACAAAATTGTGGTATAGCAGTTTCAAGTTCTGGGCCACTTTTCTGGCCCTTCGCAGTTTATGGGTTAATCGTTGTTTTTGTAGTGTACTTTCTGTATTTCTACAAATTTAGAACAAGCATATTACATTAGGCTGCAGGTCAGAGTTTGCTGGTTACTATGAATCTCACTGAGAACAATTGTTCTTGCATACATGTAGCGTGTTTGTGATAAAGAATTTTTACTTCCACACTGTACTTAACCCATAAACTGCTGAACACTTTTCTTGATGCAATAAATTCCACACAAAACATAGGTTACTTTGACCTTTATTTATATTATAAATAATAGTGGTATGATGCTGGAATTTACACAACCTACTCTCAAATAATGTACAATATTATTGCAAAATGTCTTACAGATTCTTAGTAAATGATCTGTCCTAAAACGATGCTTTGAATATGTAATTAGGAGTCCAATCAAAGCGAAAATCAAAGCCCTGTACTAAAGCTCTGTGTATATCAATAATGAGCTAGGAAAGAATTTGATACAGGCCCTAACATATCAGTCCATTGTGTAACGCTACTGAAGTTTGGAAGAATTCTTTTCAGCCCAGAGTCATGAATGACCATTGACAAATAATATCAAATGGATGTTTGAGAAAGTGGTTCATGCACAATAGTTTTGTATTTATTTGTCATGCACACAGATTGTGGGTATGGCAGTTTCAAGTTCTCGGGCCACTTTGTGGCCCGCAGCAGTTTATGGGTTAAAGGTATCGATTTCAGTAGATAATTGGTTGAATTGAATTTCTGCAAAGTCCAATCACAACTCCGAATAAAAGGGATATTAAGAAAAGAGGACAGAATAAAATCTAGTATTGGACATTATCACTGTTCATTGGAGTGTGACTTTTATTAACTCCAGTCGGGAGCCAGTTATGATTACTGAAAATAGCAATTGCTATGAGGTATCAAAAGTATGTTTCATGAAAACATCATACAAATGCATTTTGAAAGATGTATGCATCAAGAGTTTTGATAGTTGGAGCCACTATTCTAGTACCAAAAATTGTCTTTGTGTATTAGACACAACCAAATACATATTCAGATAATACCATCATATGAAAGGGTCAAGGAGTGACCACTGGTTTTTTTTTTTGGCACAAATGCACATCAGAGGAATACAAATAAGTATTCTCATGTTCATAATAAATAATGAGCTAAAACATGGAAAACTATGCATTAAACAAAAATACTTTCATGATAATAATGATTAATAATGACCTCTCCACATACATGTAGCATGATATTTTTGATAGGCTCAAAGCTTAGGGATTGCCGAATTGTGTAAAGTAAATATAAATTTTAATAAATAAAAATAATGATTTTGTGTATGTGGTTTATATGTACAGTTCACATCATTCATGTAACATTTACATCAATATGCATGTTTTTTTTAAATATAAAAGTGTTGAATAATGTCTCTTTTCATGAATTGTCAACTCCCTTAAAAAGAAACATTGACTATGAAATGCACAGAAAATTCACAACCACTTCTGTTCATATTTTGCTCTGTAATTAGTGGATGCAATATTTTTATCTCCATTGATAAAACTACTGAATAATGTAGTGTCAATCAATTTTCAATTCTATTTAAAGAAAAAGCTTAATATTTTAGTATAAATCAATGTTGATTGCGTAATCCGCAGAGAATTCACACAAACCACTTCCGTTGATATCATACTACTATTGGATGCAGTATTCTGTACTCTATCACAAGGTATTAAACTCCATCTTACGCGTGTGTCAAATTTCAACTACACAGGCATTGACATGTATAATGCATGAGAATTGAGCTCCACACTGTGTACATACATCACCATTCACACAGCCGGAGTACATGCCCAGGATTCCCGTTATAACGGTGGCGTCTTCCGTAGCGACCTGTTCTATATTTACGTGCGTGGGTAATTCGGTGTAGGCACCATGGAGGCGAATGCTTGCTTGATAAGCGAATAGTTAACGAACCCCTCTCTCCCCCTCTCTCTCTCTCTCTCTCTCTCTCTCCATCTCGCGCTCCTTGTCTTGGGTGCTCTCTCTCCCCCTCTCTCTCTCTCTCTCTCTCTCTCTCCATCTCGCGCTCCTTGTCTTGGGTGCTCAGGCTTTGTGAGGTCATTGCTGTATTGTCAAGTGAAGATCGCGTTACCTTGGCAACGGTGTTGTGCAATTTTGGCCCGTGTACGTACGTTGGTTGTCTCAAGGCAAGAGTTTAATTCGACCTTAGAGCTTGTGTGGAGGAGAGGATGTGAAATTTAAAAAACACATCAAATAAAATCATTAAGGAATATTGAATGCAATATAAAAGTATTTGTATTGAATTTATTTACATAGATGCGAGATTGTGCTGTGTGGGTGCTTTAGCGTGTTAGGAATTGTAATATTATTTGTGGGGCTGATTGTTTTGATGACATTTCAAAAGGAAAATATGAAAATTATGGCTTAAAATGGATAAGGCAATAAGCTATTTGGGGATGGAAATGATGATTATGATATTGGTATTGATGAAACATCTACAATGAAGTAACAGTGTAGATGAGTTTACGTGGGATTTTAAGTGGGTGCTCTCGTGACTTAAAGTGAGGAATATAAGTGTGATAATATTTTAGATGATGTTGATTGTTTTGATGACATTCAATAAGATAATTTAGAAATTTGTGGCTAATCATGGATTTGGGGAGGGAGGTGATGATTATGGTGATGTTAATGAGAGTAAAAATGCAGATGGTATTGCATGGGACTTTAAGTCGTTGTTTGAGTGACTTAAAGTGATAACAATAAGTATGATAATTTATGAATTTGTGGTAATATTGATAGTTGCGATGGCATTTGAAAGATAATTTAGAAATTTATGGCTTACAATAGATAGTAAATAAGCGAATTTGCGATGGAGATGATGATTATGATAATGATGTAGATGATATTACATGAAACTTATAGTGGGTGTTCAAGCAACTTGAAGTAAGGAAAGTAACTCATTAACAACTAGAACCGGGTCTTCCCTCGACAAAGTCTATTGGAATTATAGAATTGAGTAGCAATTGCGTTAAGTAGGATAGTATTTGTATTAGTGATAGTGATAGTTTTCATGACATTTAAAAAATGTAATTATGAACAAGTAGGGAATTAAGATGCTGGTGTTAATGATAATTAAGATGGTGTTGATGTTGGTGATAATGATTATAATGATGATGATGATGATGATGATGATGATGATGATGATGACAGTGGTGGCGATGATGACAGCAATGATTATGATAAAGATGATGATGGTGATGATGGTGACGTTGGTGATGATTATTATGATGATGATATTTATTGATGATGGTGATGGCGATGATGATTATGATGATGATGATGATGATGATGATGTTTATTATAATGATAATGATGATTATGATGGTGGTGGTAGTGTTAGTGTCAATAATGATGTTGATAATTAGGAGAATGATGAGGGTGGTTATGATGACAATGATTCTTGTTATTATTTTTGCTATTATGACGATGATGAGGATGTGGAGGATGATGGGTTTGTTGGTCATGATAGTTGTTATGATGAATACAATCATGAGAAAGATGATTAAGTTAATATTAATATTTATGATGATGTGACAATTTTAGTTTCACTTTGGGAATGTTTTAGCCATTGTTAACTGGATATCTATGGAAACAAATTATTTAATGTTTGATTACGACAATTTATTTTAATGATTATCTCACTCTTCTGATTCTATTCATAAATCAAATTAGATATAGATAATTAAATAACTGTTAAAATTAACAACATTGCCATCATCAAAATACCAAGTCTTGACCAAATACTCCAAATCTAAATCCACAGACTTAATATTTTGTCAAGATTTGTATCAATTATGTAGCTTTGAATTACATGAAGCAGGAGAGTTTTAAATTTTGTAAAGACACGTACAAGTTCCTTGAAAATCTGTATTTTCCAATTTGATTGAATGATATTATTTAATGAAATAATTTGTATTCCTGTCTTTTTCATTTTTATTCTACAGGTTGCCATTTTAGTGAAGTGTGTAAAGAATCAGAAGATTGTGTAGATGGTAAGTACATTATAAAAGATATATAGTAGAAGAACATATATCATCTTAATCTTTTGGTTGAAAAATTAGGAGGTAACCATAATCATCTCTTCGATCAATAAAGGTCATATGAATTCCTGTTAATTTGCATCCCCATCAGTGCATGGTTAAACGGAGATGAAATTAGCGAACATGCTTTCCAAACATTTTGCTCTACATCTAACAGAAATGACCACCTCCTGTCATCTTCTCTCATCCTTAGTTCACGTATTTTAGTTACCCATCTGCCACAGGCGATAACCAAGCACCCACATAAAATATGCAAATTAGATTAAAAACAACCCACATCTGATCTCCAGACCAGTTTTGCTGCGCTTCGGACGGCAAGTATCGAAAAGCTGACCTTTTGCTTGGCGGGAATCAATGACCAACACATTTAATTTGTACACTACACCGTTACTCCGCTCCATTAGCTGAATAACAGAAGGGATATCATGCATGATTAGGTCAAACGCATAGGACATATAAAACCAATATTCGTTGGGAGAAATTGGAGATCAACCAAAGTCTGCCTCAATGAATAGAAAATTACCCCAGGGGCCGGTTTTGGTGCTGCCTTATTACTTTTGTGGTTAATTTTGGCTGCTTGGACTTGGGTTCTGTGTGATGCAGTGTAAAATAAATGTAGTGTAGAATTTAGTTTTGAAGATTGACATTGTAATGTGTGGATGAGTGGTATAGATTGTGTTGCAACTATATGATGAGTAGGCTCATGATAACCAGGTTTCTATAAAATCATCTAAAATACTAGTATATCACATTTTATTAAACTGAATGAGGAGCAAGGAACTGCTTTTTGAGTAAAAGTCCAACAAATATCAAATGATGTGTTCTTGGCAATGCCTTCATCTGTTGATGTTAATTTTTGCTTCTTTTGTGCAAATAGCCACTGTTCTACAATGATAACTGCAAATAATTCCTACTTGTAATAGGTACATGTACATATCTTCCATAGAAGAGGGAAAAGAGTTGAAATTAGTTTTTATTCTTGAGTTACACTTACACTATAAACTCTCCTAGATCATCTGCAATTATGTATGATGTAGCATTCATATGGCTTCACTTGTATTGATTTTCATTGTTGTTGTAAACCTATTTGTCTTAATGAGGACTACATGTATGAGAACATTCTTAAAAATTTAATGGGGTGTTGCTCAAAATCAATCGCAAATCAACTGCAACTTTGCCAATTGTAACGCGCATTTTCATTTGCGCACGATATGCGCATTTAACAAGATGCGCATGAAACAATGATTTTGATTGGCGCGTTCCGATTAACTGCAACTTGCGATCAATTGCAGCTTTTGAGCAACACCCCCTAACAGTTGATGAAGTACAGTGTACAAGTCAGCTTTTGTATCATCAAATAAAAGTGCGAACAGTTTGGTCCATTATTTGTTTCACTTTTACATGTACCTAATTTCCTGAGCTTCCATAGTGATAACAGATGAACAAAGATTTCTGATCTGCACTGTATAGTAGGTTCATATCTCATGAAGATCATGATATGTTAGGGAGGAAAAGTATTCTTTGTTGTTATTGATTTACATTTAAGCTTAGCTAATTATTCTGCAGCTATGTAAAGAATGTATTATTTAATTGCCATACCGCTGACTTGGTAGTAGAACAATTGGGACAATGAACAAAATAACACCAAATATAGCCTTTCATGAGGGCGATGGGGACATGCTTACCAAAGTGTGAAGTGTTTGTCAATGTGGAAGTCAGAATTCTTCACTATCTGTCCACCTTAAAAGTTCAGACCAACAGATCTGGCCCATTGTTCCCACTATGATAGCATTTTCCTGAGCTTTATAGTGATAACAGATAAACAAAGAATTCTGACTTGCACTATATAGTAGGTTCACATCCCCTGTAGATTAGGATATGTAGGGGAGAAAAAAATATTGTTTTTTGTTAAATTGATTTACATTTAAGCTTAGCTAATTATTCTGCAGCTATGTAAAGGATGTATTTAATTGCTATTCGGCTGAATTCGTAGTAGAACAATCGGTACAATGAACATAGTAACACCAAATATAGCCTTTGATGAGGGCGATGGGGACATGCTTACCAAAGTGTTAAGAGTTTGGTAATGTGCAAGTCAGAATTCTTCACTATCTGTTAACCTTAAAAGTTCAGAACAACAAATCTGGCCCATTGATGCCACTATTATATCATTTTCCTGAGCTTTATAGTGATAACAGATAAACAAAGAATTCTGACCTGCGCTGTATATTAATTTCATATCTTATGGAGATCATAATATGGAGAAAAAGTATTCTTTGTTGTTATTGATTTACATTTAAGCTTAACTAATGATTCTGCAACTATGTCTATAATTTATTATTTAATTGCCATATCGCTGAATTTGTAGTGGAACATTCGGTACAATGAACATAAAAACACCAAATATAGCCTTTCATGAGGGCGATGGGGACATGCTTACTGAAATGTGAAGTGCTTGTCAAACTGCAAGTCAGAATTCTTTACTATCTGTTCATCTTAAAAGTTCAGACCAACAGATCTGCCCCATTGATCCCACTATTAGATAATCTTTTTAGCTTTTATAGTGATAAACAAAGGGTTCTGACTTGCACTATAGTAGGGTCACATCTCCTGTAGATCATGATGTGTAAGGGAGAAAAAATATATTTTTTTTACATTGATTTATATTTAAGCTTAGCTAATTATTCTGCAGCTATGTAAAGAATGTATTATTTAATTGCCATTTGGTAGAATTCGTAGTAGAACAATCGGTACAATGAACAAAATAACACAAATTATAGCCTTTCATGAGGGCGATGGGGACATGCTTACCAAAGTGTTAAGACTTTGGTAATGTGCAAGTCAGAATTATTCACTTTCTGTTAACCTTAAAAGTTCAGAACAACAGATCTGGCCCATTAATCCCACTACGATATCATTTTCCTGAGCTTTATAGTGATAACAGATAAACAAAGCATTCTGACCTGCACTGTATAGTAGGTTCATATCTTATGGAGATCATAATAGGGAGGAAAAGTATTTTATTTTATTGATTTACATTTAAGCTTAGCTAATTAGTCTGCAGCTATGTAAAGAATGTATTATTTAATTACCATACCGCTGAATTTGTAGTAGAACAATTGGTACAATGAACATAATAACACCAAATATAGCCTTTCATGAGGGCGATGGGGACATGCTTACTGAAATGTCTTCAAAGTGTTTGTCAAACTGCAAGTAAGAATTCTTCACTATCCGTTCACCTTAAGAGTTAAGAACTACAGATCTTGCCCATTGATCCCACTATTACATGTATTTAATTTTTCTGAGCTTTTATAGTGGAAAACAAAGGGTTCTGACTTGCGCTGTATAGTAAGTCCACATCTTCTATAGATCAGGGGGAAAATGTATTTTTTTGGTTATTGATTTACATTCAAGCTCTAATAATTCCATGTATGATTGTATCTATTGTTTCATTGGTAGATGTGGAGCAATGAGTACAGGGCATTATGTATCACCAAGTGTAGCCTTTTGCGGGGATGGTGAGGACATGCTTACCAAAATGTCAAGAGTTGTTACCTTCTTGTTAGAACTACTTGAAATATTAAAGGTCTCCCATAAATATGTCTACTCATGTATTTATTATGTTCAGTCTGTTGTAGGGAATATTCTTACTTTTCATAATAGCACTTTTATATGTTGAGGTAACATTTTAAACAATTTACTGTACAGTTTTATGTGGAAAATCTGCTAAACAAAACATACTTTGTACAGCAATCCTGCAAAAATGCACAGCAAAGTGCGATGCGATACATTATTCCCTGGTCTGTTGTGGCACATATTGAGTTTTATGATTCAAGCATTTGACATAATGAGAAGACTCTATACCCTCAATTCTCTCGCGATGTGTACAGAGAGTTCCACCTTTTTCGTACCCTCGAACTGAGGATGCACAAATGATTTTGGACAAAATTGACAACTTCATTCGAGCCAACACAATAGAAAAGAATATACCGTTCTTATTCAGAGTGCAACACATGTTTGACATTTCTTTGCAGAGTAGGAGGGAAGGAAACTTCCTATGTGTACATATATAGCCATTATGAATGTTTGAATAAAGATGTTTACTTTGTCCAAAATACTCTTTCCCTTCTGATCAGAGTGCAGTTGGTGTCTTGTTTATTTATTTACATCATGCACAGATAGCGATTGGGGAATATACTGCATGAGAATAAACCAAATGTCAAATTTCCAAAATGGCAGACTAACAGGGTGTTGTTAAAAAGTTTCAATTGATCGTAAGTTGCAGTTTATCAGAACGTGCCAATCAAAATCAGTGTTTCATACACGTCTTGTAAAATGCGCATACTGTGCGCAAATGAAAATATATTTGTTACAATTACAAAGTTGCAGCTGATTCTGAACAACACCCCTTTAAAGTATAGAATGTATTGATCACTACATGTAGGAATTTTTGGTCTCCAGGAATTTGCACAAGGATGAAAATTCAATCTGCATCATCAGTAGCTGAACCAAGTGTGTAAACTTGCTAGATAAAGTGTATGGTTATTTTCGGGTCGTCACGGACAACCGCTGTAGATAAAGAACGCATAAAATTTCCATCTGTTAGTAAACTCGGGAGGTGTTTCACCAAGTCGTTCTTAAAGTTAGGCATGACTTTACGTTCTTGCGCTGAATGCGCATAATAATGTGAACCATTACGCACAAGAAGGGGTACCAGTCGAATGTAAAGTTGTGCTTAAAGTCTTTCTTATCTTGGTGAAACACCTCCCAGTTAGTATAGAAGGCATAAAGCCAGGGATGGTGGATAGGGGTTGGATGCTCCCGTAGTCACAGAAAAACATGGAATAAGGAAAAAAGGCATAGAAAAATGGAGGAACGAAACAGTGTCCCTTACCCGTAACATTGGTGTCAGGGGCTCCCTTCCCCCCCCCCTCCCCCATTCACATGCAATCCTGGCTATGCGCCTATATAAATTTGTAAGTCTTATTTCAACGATAGCCAAACCTTGTCCACTATCACAAGAAAGGCAAAAATGTATACAATGCGCCAGTACATTTGTGATATGCTGTTGTCTTCCTGTTTTTTTTTCAAGTCTTTTCGTCATATGTGTACATCCACTATAAATATCTCAACATCAGTATCAAACACGTGCTTTACTGAAAATGATTACAATAGATATGATACGGATATATGATAATACACTTCAGGCTTATCATTATGTTACATATGGCATTTGGATATTTTCTTGTATTGCTTCGCAGTGTTTGGAACAAAGACTTTTAGCATTTTCTATTTTGATATTTCTAGGAAATCCATATTTTTCCTGGCCAATTTTACTCCATGTATTTGATGAATAACAGTTTTTGATCAAAGGATTAAGAATGAGAATGCATTTAGATTCTCATTATGATTAATATAAATTCAAATACAAAAATATGCAATCAGAATTCAAATTATTCATTGATTGTAAATATAAATAATGATAATAATTTGTACTGTTGTAGATACATGTATTTGTGCAATTTCTATATGAATACATGTATACTCAACTACGCATTACAATTGCAATATTATTAACCGGTCGTAGCATACATGTAACTGCCAAGTAGGCGCACTTGCATTTGAAGGAGTAAATAAGATTTATGTACACGTTCTAACATTTCAGACAAAAGTTTACTCTTATGTTATGGTTGTATCTTTAAATTAAACTTCACGTTAATATGTTTTTCTCTTTCTGCAGATAATTTATTTGGGTCATGTGTAAATTCAGGTTCATTATCCCTCCCTTTTTACGATGTAAGCCGAAACGGGTTCCGTGATCTTAAGATCGTCATCAGATTCCTCCTCGACAGGGGATACCAGTGGCGGGATGAGGCAGCGCAGGTAAGAT
>BQKZ01007936.1:0-34751 GCA_036244855.1 Temnopleurus reevesii | reverse complement strand
AAATCAGATGAACAAGCTTAACAAAATTTGAGCAAAATCGGAAAACCCGTTCAAAAATTTAGAATTTTCAAATTCACAGAGATTTAAGATCACAGAGATCATTGCCGCTTATGGGAATTCATGCGATCGGCAACACCGACGGAATATGTGACGTCATGTCGGACAACTCCTCATTCAGTTTGTACATAGAATTTTTCAAAATGGATTCATGTCATATTTAGAGTAAGGTCGCAACATGATTCTTCTCATAGGTACATGCGGAATTGATAAGGAAATGCTATAACCCCAACCAATAATTGGCATTATGTTGACTTTTCTCTAAAAAGGGAGAAAATGTGAAATTTTTGTATACAGAGTGAATGAGGAGTTGTCGGACATGACGTCACAGATTCCGTCGATTTTGTTGATCGCACATATCTCCATCAGTGGTATAGGGATCATCATATCTCTGTGAATTTGAAAATTCATATCTTTTGAATGGGTTGTCCAATTTTGCTCACATTTTCACAGGTTGTTCATCTGTTTTGCCTGCATTCAATGAAAACACGATAATTATAGGGGTTAGTTCCCCTTTAAATCATCATAATTGCACCATACTCATTATCCTTGACGAATTTTCTCTGAAACCCAACATTGTTACAAGAATTTGATGGCCCACGAAGAAAGTAAGGCATGTAGGATTTATGATATTCGTTTATTGTGTAAATCTAAGTTTTATTTGCGTCCTCATTTGATAAATGTTCCTCATTGTATACGGTATCCTCATTTATACATTTTCATGAAAGAAGTAGGAAGGCCTACCAAGAAGTAGATAATTTTCTTGTGTATGAGTCAGTTTCATTTTGTAGATTTATAACGTGTAATGTAATTGGTGCCCTCATTCATGAATTCATGAATTTTGTTTCATGTTAATTAATTTTATTTTGGAGATTAATGATGCGTAATGCTACTTGTGTCCTCACTTATGTAAGTTTACGAGTATTTAGCATACACTATCATCGTGTTCCTTTTTTATATTTTACATGAGCATGTAAATTTATAATTTGTAATGTTATTTGTGTCTTCAGTTATGAATTAGCATACATCATTACATATTGATTTTTTTTTACATGAGTATGTATACATTTATAATATATAATGTTACTTGTGTCCTCAATTATGAATGTTTATGAGTATTTAGCATACATAGCATGACACATCAGTATAGTATTTTTACATGAGCATGGAGACCGATATAGACAGCCAGATTTTGTTCATGGTTGTGTCGCCGATAATTAGTCGCCTTTATGGTGTCTTTCTCCGTACTTCCAGGCATGGGTGGTCCATTTACTGTTAAATCTAAGGAGATAGAAATGGGACAAAATTAATGACTTACAATTATTCTAGGGTTCACACCTAAAGCCGAAACACACAGGTTTCAGAAACCACGACAGCGATACGGAAACTTATATGTCAGGGTGTATGTGCAGCGCAAGAACGAATTGTTCAACTTGCCAAGATGCCTTGTTTTGGTTTTGTTACGCGGGATAAAATGAAAATTCTAATTCTTGTTATCTATATGAGTTCATTGTAAATAATAGAGTAGATCTAAGTCAGCAATTTAAATAGCAATAAGATAGGAAGTGAAATCGGAAACGAATTAGCTATTACAAATCAATAATTAGAAAAAATCAGAAATTAGACATGCGAACTGAATGAAAGTCATATTTTGCACTGTTGGGTATGAATATTAGATATGAGTTAATATTACAGGGATGCTCCTTCTTTTGTGTTCTATATCCATATACAAGTGCGTGAATGGCGAGTTGTTCATTTTGTCCAGTTTCCTTGTCTTGCAGTTTGATAGTGTTGTATTCTCACAGGGTATATCAATGAAATGGGTTCGTTCGATGAAAAGTCGTACCTGCTCAATGACCTAATGATAAATGACGCAATTAACGAGGGTAAATCGCCGACCGACTTACCACTTTACGAATGAACTTTAAAGGTATAGTTTGGTAATGGTCACGATGCACAAATTGATGCGAAACGGGCGGATGTATTTACAAATTGCTTTGCATACATAAATATAGCTGTGTATGAAATAAGGGAAATATTTTTGCAAGCATTCTGGCTTATTTTAGTTTGAAAATGCAAATTAACCGTTATTTGTATGGAGCACCAGATCATTAGACCGCCGTCGGAAATGGAGAAAGGTGAACGGAGCTTCCGGTGGTATTGTGTGTGGAGTTTGAATTCGCATTCATTTTGCACATGAGGCGATGTACTGTTGAAGAGAGCGACGCACGGCGCCATTTTTGTTTCGCGATGATTAAGCCATTTCTGTTTAGGTTTTACTCAAACAAATTATGAACATGCTCTAAGTATTTGCTATTGAAAAAAATGCATTGTAGTGATATTTTTCTGTAGCTCACAAAGAAGTAAACTGATCTATACGTTTAAGGCACAGTCACATTTTTGCGTGAAGAAACCGGCGTATATGTTGAATTTATCCAAAGGCATACATTTGAGCCTCGCTGTTTTCGACAATTTTGGGTTGTTAAAAAGTCCTTTAAGGGTCCCGATGCGCATAAATTTACAAGGAAATCAGTTAGCTAAAACTGGAGTATATCTGTTCGCGTTCGATGAGCACAGTCATATATTCGCATCAGACAAACCTCTCCCCTGCATATTTATCGCATAGGAACAGAACCATAGATTACGATGGTCATACATTAATCTAAGAAATACCTCAAACACTATTTGTCATTCATGTGAATTCCCTTGAACCTATACTCAAGGTCTTAGTAGTCACCTCCCTGGTCTTGGTAAGCTCTTTCTTGCCGCTATATCGAGCTTAACGAGAATAACCCTTTATTTAAGATACTGTTACTGCGATATCTTGCTTAACCGTGAATGAACCTTCAAAATGTAAATAGAATTTATTTTATTTACATTCGACCCTGGGTTGCATAATCAATCGTTTCAGAAGTTAGTGGACGTATACTTGTGGACGGGAGGACAAGAGTGCGCATATGCACATGCGCACTCGTTTTCGACCGTTCACAATTTATTGTCCACCAATTAAAAAAACCCACTAATGGGGTATCAGGATGGGGTTGGAGACTCCTAGCTGTTCCAACGAAAGATAGAAAATGAAAGAGAGAGAGAGAGAGAGAGAGTGATAGAGAGAGAGAGGGAGGGAGAGAGAGAGAGAGAGAGAGAGAGGAAGGGAGGGAGAGAGAGTGTGTGTTCTCACACAGGGGAGACACTCAACTGACGTTAAGTAATGGCACCCTTTCCGTATAGTGGCCGTCATACGTCCAGAACGTAAATATCCTATCCTGACCGATTCCTCTTCCCAATTTGATGGACCTTTCATAAGCATTTTCTGCAGATGTCCCGCTCTTATGTAAAATCCGATTTCATAAATCCCATCCTTCCCTAATGTCAATATCCACCCATTCTTGTGTAATAAATTTGTTTGCCAACAATACATTACCGACTTAACATGCTGATAGATGTGTAATACGTTTAGCGAATCGTAATCGTCTTATCATGCTTAAGGAAATCCTACTAATGTTTGGATTTGTCGGCTCAATTTACTCGCAATGTTGCGAAGGTCTCAATAATTTGTATTCAGAACCCTGGAAGAAGCAATCAATCATTCTTAGCATTATCTTTGTGGAGGTGCTATTTTTCTAGATTCAATAACGGAGAAATAGTTCGTGACCTTAGATTTACTTACACAGAAAAAAGAAGACCGCCCCTAAAAAATGTCTATGTGATAAAATATTGGAGAGTGATCGATCACCATTAGCAGAATTAACAAAGTAAAGTATCTTCCCTGTTTGTTCACTGAGCAGGTGCGACACATGTTCGACATTTCCCTGCAGAACTACAGGGAAGGAAATCTACTTTAAAAATCTAGCTCGCGAAGTGGATTTTCAAACCAGTGCGGAAGTCCACTTTCGTGACCGCTTGTCCATTCAGACCTATCGTTGAACTCTAGTTCCTGTTAAACGGCTGGGTTCCGTTAAAGTGTTTTAACGCAGTAGATCTCAGTCACCATATTTCAGATGCAACACGTACAATGCACCATCGCAATATACACATACAGTATTTTGTTTTATTATGTGACTTCATAACGAAAACCGAATACCATTATCCCTGTTTCCAGAGATTCCAACTGTTCTGGAATATGCATGAGGTAAGGATTGATATGCGAAAAACGCAAAAGTATAACAAAAGTTAGAACAAAAACTCAATAATAACGATACTCAGCCATTCTACTTGTTATACAAGCTTTGAATTCATATAAAACTATACCTCATGTATATCCCGGAACGGTTCGCATCTCTGCATCTATGCATCACTGTGTGTTCAATGGTCAGCAGTACAGATAATTACGAAATTCAACGTCAATCTTTGTTATCAAATGAGAAAATATTGAAATCGCGTAATGCATTATTGACATCAAGGTCATTTATAATTATCTAAATCAGTCAGGACCACTTTCGATAAACCGCTAACGAAATTTTAGTGCAAAAGCGTTCATGGTTCATTTCTGCCATAAGAGGGATTTTATTCGGAGTCAACATCGTAATTGATACGTCAGTAAAGAGTAGGATTCTCACAGCCGTTTTCTCGTACTAACAGGCGTTCAATTGGTCGAATTGTGTACATGATATGTTATCAACATCTCATTCGCTCTCTCTCTCCCTCCCTCTCTCTCTCCCTCTCTCTCCCTCTCTGCCCCTATGTGTCTCTGTTGATTTCTCCCTTCTCTCTCAGCATCACTTTCTAATAGGAAGATTCAGCCGATGATGAGTAAGGTTGGGGAGGGGGTGCAGGCATATCAAAGCCAGTGTATTTTTGCACTGGATTTTTATTCAATAATTGGCGCTTCATTGTCATGCTTATATACGTTTCTATTTGAAAATGGAAATTTGTCCTACCTTAAAAATGTCCTTCATCTCAAAAACTGCCATTAAAACACTAGCGACATTTGCCAACCAAAGCGATTTTTATTCCAATAAAGTATTCCACACTTGGTATGTAGTTTCTGCAAATTCCACCAGGCCAAACAAATCATTCACTGAGAAATGAGCAGTCATTTTGATCCAAAAATAAATATATATATTATTATACAATACACTGTATTTTTTTTTTTTTTGCTTCGCAGTCATTGATGATCCTAAAGTAAAACAAAATGGACTAGGCAATATGTTGCCTGTTAACAAAAGCACATATGTATTGGAAGAGGGTACCTCACAATTGGCGGGATTGTTTATTTGGGTTTCATTACACAAAAAAGTCTGACCTAAGTTGGATCCCAGCATCCATTTCACCAGCTGCACTCACCAAGGTAATATCAAAGGAGTACCAAATTCGAGTTTCTAATCCAACAAACCCTACTGTGGAATTTAATGCAACAGACCCTTCTCTTGTTCTACCATATGTATAGTCTAACCATTAGAACATTCTATTGGAATCTTCGCAAATTACTTAAGTTATTGACAAAACTAATACATTATTTGAATCTTATCTCGCACTCTTATATAATGATTTTGTTCTTGTAACATTTTCATTATGCCTGCCTAAAGGACATTAAATCAGAGGATGCTAATGCAATGTTTCCACTTAACAGTGTTTAATAATAAAGACTATCTCGATAAGACAAGGGAGTGTTGTTATCCAGTGCCATGTGTCGAACAGGGATAGGGTTTCATCATTCCTGCTTCAAACTGGAAGATACTCATCTCCCGATACCTCTCGCGTGAACGAGTAAACGGAGCCTAGTCTGCGTACACAGACCTTCTGCTATATGTGTGGCAATTTGCACAGTTCATGAAACAAAGGTTACATTCATAGACTATGTCACTTGTAATATTTAGCTCCGATAACCATGACAAGATATATGCATGTGGGAAAGAAGTCTCTGACTGCAGGCTCTGGACTATGCACTATGCACATTGCGTAAGGTTGAGCCACGAGTCTTTACTTGCAGACTACGCAGGTTTACAGGGGACGTTCAAACAACGGCTGTCTTTTCGATTCTAAATCTCAGAACAACCGTTGAGAGGGGTTGAGTACGCAGCAAACTTCTTCGTCCAAAACCCAAATTTGATATTTCATCGCGAATTTCGCCCATTGTACACGGGTGTAATATTCTGGAAAAAATACGAATCACTAGTTCATTTATTCGTCATCTAACACAGGGGAAAACCAGCAAATTTGAACCATGTGCATTGTCCGAAATAAATTTTAGAAAATTTCATGTCGAAACTGGAGGTTAGTTTCCCATAGCCAAAGCACAGCGGCCGAGGTATTGCGTGATGTTGCGTAATAGGTTTGCCCTGAAAAATAACGGTAAAGCACTATTACTTCCGTTAGTGGTTTACCGAATGTGGTCCTGACTGTAAATATTGACCAATTATCAACTTCGGAAACCACATATTTAACCGGGCATGACGTCCGTGTTTTCACGAAGCGACGGAAGCCATGGCGTTAAGCCCCGGTCACATAGGACCCCGGAAGCAACACGATTCACACCGATTCTTTGTTAATTTACAGTTAACTGCCTCAGAACAACGAGTCGGGGTGAATCGTGTTGCTTTCGGGGTCCTATGTGACCGGGCATTAGTGTTGCATAACGACAAGAAATCAAGACATAGCAGCAATTCAAAAGCGTTTCTTATTCAAATGTGTACATTTTACTTTAGTTATTGTATCCGTCACTTCGTGTACCGCACAAGCGCTGGTGTTATAATTAACACCAGCCGGAACCTATGTCCTTACCAGAAAGGTGTTTAGATAACACCAGCTTGAAATCAATTGAAATATATATCAAAGCACCTACTGGTGTTGTTTAATCCTCGAAGTACACCAGTCGGTGTTTAAATGTGTTGGCTTGAAACCAAATGGATGTTATTTCAACACCTCTCTGGTGTGGACATAATCTATAATAGATTCTGGCCCGTTTCTGTGGTGAAAAAAAAACACGAACGATGAAAAGTTGGTATAAAAAGGTGTGAAGACTTCAATAAAATCATATGTACTTTGTAATTCATATATCTCTTGATGTAATAAAACCAAGATTGTCAAAATATTGATAATGATTAGTAATGTGGCAATCATTGTTGCAGTGTTTTATTCCATTTTAATATATTTGGTTCCACAGTTTGGCTCCTGTATTTACATTATATATTCCCCATCTCGTGATATATTTCCACGTATTACGTAATGGTAGACATTAATGCGTAGGCACTTCACAAGTGGATGATTTGTCTCGATTTTAGCAAGGACTTTCGACAATGGACAGTTATCTGTTACGTAATGGGATCGCTAGATTGTGACTTACATTGTCATCTGAATAACATTCTTTTAATATTTTTCTACTTTGATGTCATAATGGTCACCGCCGATCAGGATGTAGAAACAAGAAGTCTGTTTTCACATATTGAAATTGAACAAATCGTGTGCGTAGAAGGCAATAAATCAATTAAATCCTGAAAAACCCCAATGTGCAGTTCTTGTTTACGACGGACTACTTTAGTTCCATGTGTTTTCATTGGGAAAGGGTTTTTAATAATAAGGCTGAATTCCTCATATTTTTCCAGAGATGCAAGATACATGTATTTGTAATAAGTCTCTTGACGTTATTGAGGTCATCATGTGTGTCCGTGATTTTCCGGATAAGATAAAAGCATATTTTATATCATAAAATCGTCTCCTTCGCAAATTTGCTGCTCCAAATCCGAAGGATGTCCATTGAAAGTTATAGTCTAAAACAGGACATCAGCAAACAAAATTCAAGACAGGGTAAAATGTTCCTTTGTCAATGAAAAAAATGCACATAAGTGCTTTAATTGTTAATCATCTGGATGTTCTCATCAAAATGCATGCATAATCAGGCGCCGGTGACTATCATGACATCCAAGGAACAATGGCATTAATCATCCATCTGACAAAGAGTCCTTGGTTTCAGTTAATCGTTTTTACACAATGTCCGACATATTGGGGAATTTCACCCACGTGGAATCACCCGTTAGTTGTATGTAAACATTTACATGTACATCTGATTCACAACAAATCGCCGGTCACAGAACATTTCTGGCAACTATCCAGCCATCAGGGAGGTGTTTCACCAAGATAAGAAAGACTTTACGCACGACTTTACGTTCGACTGGTATCCGTTCTTGCGCTGAATGCGCGTAATATTATGAATGATTACGCGCAAGAATTAGGGATACCAGTCGAAAGTAAAGTCGTGCGTAAAGACTTTCTTATCTTGGTGAAACACCTCCCAGGATTGGTGTAATTTCATAGAATTTCATAGCATTGTATTTTCACATAAATTGAATTAATTTCTTTGTTTTCTCTCTCTTTCAGGCGATAGGCAATCATGAATTCGACAACGGCCCCGAGGGTTTGGCGCCATTTCTTCTAGACACAACCTTTCCCGTTTTAAGTTGCAACATTGACGCATCGAAAGAGCCCAGCATCAACGGCCATTTTGAAAAGACTATAACCAGAGAGCTCAGCGGAGAAAGGATAGGCATAATCGGCTACACGTACTACAGAACCCATGAAATCTCATCAACTGGTAATTATGACTTTCTATGAATCATCCAGTCACCTTTAACGCCAGATGATTACTTTGTGTGTATCATTCATTTTATATTATTAATTGTACTCTTGACCATAGTAGACTTGGGGCCTGTAACATAAAAGAGATACGATAAATTCAAAATTAATCATATCTCTATGGTACACGTTTTGCCATAATAGACTTACGATTAATATTTATAATAAATTTGATTGCATCTTTTATGTTACAGGCCCCTGTCTGCACGTGTAATATAAAACGCACTGGTTGATTGCAGAATAAGTATGCGTGTACCTTATAGGGGAAGGGATGAGAGTGTTGAGATTCTAGTTAATAGGGGTGGGGAGGCTTGTGGGTGGAAAAATTTGAGTAACCGAAAGGGAGCAAAAATACTAAATAATATGTCTTGTTTTATTTTTCTTTGAATTTGCTCGTCAACTCAATACCTGGGGCGGAAATTCGACAAAAGTGGAGCACACATACCAAAATAATAATCATAACACGCTTCTTAGCTCGGAGAGGGGGGGGGGGGTATATCTGGGGGCCCCGCATCACCTGCTCAAAATATTATTGGCGCAAGATTTCGTTTTTAGATTTTTTAAACCTCTTTCTTGTCAGCTCATTGATTTGGGCGTGAATTTGATGAGAGAGGGTAACCAAACATCCCAAGATGATTTGTATAGTTTGTCAGTCGCTCGGAGGTGTTGGGGTGCCAACAATTTTCCAAGTGCCCTTTGAAAATCTGAACAGGTGTATGGCCTTCGTATAACGATATGGATTTCGATATGGGGAAAATTATTTCACTCTAATATGAACCTATTCCTTTCCCGTTCGCGTGTATGATCGGTCAGGTATTAATCCCAAAGGCCAACTCACACCTTTGCATTTTTAGCCTTCACCGGCCTAGCGTTTTAAAAAATTAAAAACGCCCCTCCAGCGCACAGTATTTGCTGATCATACGACGATGGACTGACGTTCGGCTTGCGTCCAACAGTCCAAGGAGCATATGCCGAGCGTTGGTCCACCGTATGAACTGCGTCTTTGTGCGTCCAGGGACCACTTTTAATAAAAAAGAAAAAAAACCGCTGGGCCGACGCAGCCTAAAAACACAAAGATGTGAGTCGGCCTTAGAACTAATAATTTGTGTTTGATTGTCGTTCATACCGGGTTCATTCAGTTTTGCAACAGCATTGGACATAGTCATACACTTTCCTTCAATATCATTTAAAAATCGTCAGTTATCTCATTATTTGAAGAAAAAATAGATACAATGAATGCAAACAGTTTGATATGTGGAAGAAATATTGACATACATACATGCTGTATATTGCAGTATGACCAAGGGGCGTATGTAGTATTGGCAACATTGTCTCCATCTCTATATAGCAAATATGATTTGCTACCAAGCCCGCGTATCATGTTTTACATTTCTCATTTTGCAGAGTGAAATTTTAATATAAAGATGGAATCGCGCACAGGCCACACAGTCATCCGAAAACTGACTCCGCCTCCGATACGATATTAAATCCGTTATAGTTCCATTATATCATGAATGTAATGAACAAAAGTCTAGCTCGGCGAAATAGCCCGAGGCAGAATATTGTTTAATCTGTTACCCCAGATTTCTGAAAATGGCAATTATTCAGGTTTAAAATAGACTTCAGAATGGAGCGAACGTCTGTAATCGTGTATAGTATTGACCGTCTTAAAGTGCATATATTGTATCCATCTTGATAGAGGAAAAAAAGGACTATGAGCCCACAAACCAGGTACATGTCCAGGCGGTGTCTCACTAAGTTACGAAATAATTTAGGAACAACTTTACGGATGACTGCTATCAGTGACTGAAAATCTTCCCCAGTCTTTCTTAAATTGGGGCGTAATTTTAGGGAACGATTTGGTGAAACACCGCCCAGGGCTGATGGGGGCGGGATGGGTTACCTCTACCTCTAAAACGATTTTTAAAGATCATTTGTTTGTTGTTGTTGTTGTTTTTTGTTTTAACGGCGCCTCATTCAAGAGTGAATATTTGCGCAAATATTTGTCAAATCATGTTGAACGTCTTTCTCCCCGCTATTTTTTAAGGTCGGTAGACTTGTTAACCCCATTTTGCAAGATGAATCGACTATTCAGTTCGTCAACAATTCTGCATTTATCAAAAGCAGGACAATACAACTGAACAAAAAAAGTTCGATTGAAGTAAATAAGACGATAAATAAGAAAGTAAAAACATCGAATTATGTTAAACAATTGAATTGAACAGTGATTTTGAAAAAGCAGTTGGCAACTTTTGTTCACGTGTTATGACGTATGTCATCACATATCCGGAACCACGCTATGCAAAGCTTGGCCTTATAAAGATGTAATTAACGCTATTACCGTTATCAACGCAAATAGTAACTTTGTCTATTTTACTGAATTATTGACCAATATTTATTGATATATTAACGTATTAATTCATTTATTTAGTTACTATATATTTAATTATTCACTTACTGATGCGTCATGGCGTGCGCCTGTACTCAAGCTGTTTGGGACAGTCATGAATTGACTTGGGTTGGTTGCGGGTTCGATCCCGGCCCGGCCGTCGCCTCCATCTTTCTTTCTTCTTCTCCTGGCGTAAATGTTCAAATTTGAATGATACACGCCATAAAACCAACTTCCTCTCTCTTCATTTATTAATTTACCTATTTATTTACCATCTGTCAGAAGGAGATGGATACGTTTGTTTCGATAAACTTTCGCCATATCAGAGTAATGGACTCTTATTCATTATCAATTGTTTCAACTCATTTACAGGAGAATGCGTCATTTACGCGGAGGTTGAGGAGATACAAAAAGAAGTGAATCGCTTACAGAATGATGGCATCAATAAAATCATCGCAGTGGGCCATTCCGGGATCAGTATTGATGTAGAGATCGCAAGGCAGGTTAAAGGAGTCGATGTAGTTGTCGGTGGTCACACTGATACATTTCTATATACAGGTATGTTGATTAATCCAACAATTATTAATAAATTAATTGACAAGATATAAACTATATCCATAAAATTAAATGGCCTGGGTCATGGGCCTGGGACATTAGATCCATGTTCCGTGTATTGGACTGTGCGGACACAACAATCCCAAGTCGGTTCCGGTTGGAAAATCATTACAAAGGAGCATTGAATTGGTGTTCGACTTCATTCTACGGAAATGGATTATATCGTTTTAATTGTACTTTTTGCATAATAATTTAATTTCTAGAAAAGTAGAGATTTATACAAAAGTCAATGATATAATTTACAAAGATACCGCTTTAACACAAGTTAGTCAGAATAACAAGAGACTCACCAGCAGGGTTGAGCTGGTGGATTTGTAATAATTTTAATATTGGGGCCCCTAACATATCAGAGATACGATCAATTTAGCGACGAATCGCAAACTTTACTACATGATTTCCCATAAACTTGTGATTAATATCATATTACGATCGCACGGATCCTAAATCCAAGTTAGGTTCCATGCGTGGCTTTTCGAAGCTGTGCGCGTTCTTTGTAACTTACTAAATTTGCGTGCACGTCCCTAATTTTCATACGTGTGAGCTAGTCTTCATTCAAGTCATATTTTTTTTAATTTATCATGAGAAACGTTCAATTTTTAAAATTTAATATCTAAAGAACTCAGCACTTTTTCAATGTCATGTGATGTTTAGCGTGTTTAGGGCAGTTGGTTTTGTGTATACTTCCAACTAGCAAATTGTTATTTTGGGCCTACGATACCTTTAAATTTTATTAGAGCTAAGTCGATAAAACAGTACCTATAACCATTCAAATTACCTTCCATTCTAAAAAAATTACTGAAAGAGTAGTTACTCTGCGGGATATACCAAACATTTAGAGAGTGTAGTGTGCAAATTAAAGACGGAACAACTTAGGACGACATTGCAAAAATAGTGATTGATAGATATAGATGGAGTGAACTTTCTAGATAGTCGCTAAATTAAAAATCGAGACTTGGGTCTTGAGTGCTTTGTAAACAGGCAATGGTGACAGTGAAGTGTAGATGATATATTCCATGAGGTGTCATCATCATTATGTGAGATATAGAAGTAGTTTGAACAGCAACAATTTAGGAATATTAAAAAAATAGGAGAGAAATATTTACCAATTTCTTCTAAATCAACAGTTCCTCTCTTAATGAGGGTATACGATCCCTATTACATGTGTAGTCCAGATCTGAAACTATATAGCTCACGAATACGACGGTATAAACCATTTCCGAAGAATTAAGTCGAACACCAATTAAATGCTTCTTTGTAATGCTATTGAAATCGGGGCCGGCTTGTGATTGTGGTGTCCGCACAGTTCAATACACGGCGCACGGATCTATTGTCTAAGACCAACTTTATTTGACGGAAATAGTTTATATCGTGTTGAATATGTATTTGATATCATCATAACACCGTCTCAAAAATATCGTTCCGACAAATTTCCAACTTCCACTTGATACGATTAAGAAAGCTCATTTAAGAGACATCTTGAGTTTGGATTCTCAAATTAACATTTATATCAGATTATAAATGTGTGTGTTTCCTTGTTAGAGTTAACTCATTAGTTCATTAGCCATGTTAGCCAAAATTAAATTTCTTTTTTGCCGATTTATATCGTGGGTCCGGCAGCCACTGAGCATGGAACATCAAGTTGACGTTACATATCCCCTTGAGTGTTTCACGCAAAGCAAAGTTGCTTATTTTCATTTGGTATGATGCGGCTAAGAGTCCAACCTGGGCCTCCCGGTTCTGAGGCGAATATGGCTTGTACTTCCCAACGTGAAATTTAGTCCCAAAACGATGACATATCATAAAGGTTGACATTTTATGTCATTTCCCCGTCGGAGCTTTCTTATTTGCACTTTCGTACCGCACGGGCCTGTAATCATTTCGGTTATTTAAAATTGGAGTGCCGCAGGGATCCGTTCTGAGACCCTATTATTTCATCAATATTGGTTCGCGGATTTTGATAGTGTTATCACAATTATGATTATCTGTCCTTTGCGAAGTATTTACTTCTGACGTAACTNGTTGTGTACCATGAAATGAAATGAAAATTCATTTGTAAATTCGATAAAAACTTAGAATATTACTAATGTTCATGTTGATGATGGCAGCCATTTTGAAAATGGCCGCCATTTTTGTTACAGACCGATACAGAGATGCCCTCACTTCTAAAATTTATCAAATAGACGTAATCAGCATGTGTGCCAAATTTCATGCTTGTTTCATTAATCCCACAATCATTTCACATATCTCTCTAGCTACTAGTAAATTATTTCTTTTGGCATAAGATACCCTTAAAGTTTCTCAGAGCTAAGTCGATAAAACAGGACCTTAAAACCATTCAAATTACCTTCCATTCTACAAAATTTACTGGAAGAGTAGTTACTTTGCCGAATATATCAATCATTTTCAGAGTGTACTGTGCACATTAAAGACGGAACAACTAACTTTACTAAGGACGACAATGCAAAAATCGTGATTGATAGTCATAGATGGAGTGAACTTTTATGGAGAGTCGCTAAATTAAAAATCGGGACTTGGGTCTTAAGTGCTTTGCAAACAGGCAATGGTGACTACGACGTGTAGATAATATTTTCCAGGGTATGTCATCATTATGTGAGATAAAGAAGTAGTTTGAACAAAACTCCATCAAGGATTATTCGATAAATGGGAGAGAATTAATTACCAATTTAGTCTAAATCAACAGTACCCCTCTTACTGAGCGTACAAGATCCCTATCTGAAACTTTATAGCTCATAAAAATATATTTTTCGACATCATCATAACACCGTCTTAAAAACATTGTTCTGTCAAATTTCCAATTTCCACTTGATACGATTAAGAAATCTCATTTAAGAGACATCTTGAATTTGGATTCTCAAATTAACATTTGTATCAGATTATAAATGTGTGTGTTTTCCTGTTAATAGATTTAACTCCAAAGTTCATAAGCCTTAATCTAAATTATTGTTACAAATTTATTTCGTGTGTCCTGCAGCCACTAAACACACAACACCAATCTGACGTTGACTACCCTCTTGGCTGTTTAACGCCAAGCACATTAGCTAACCGTTTAACATATTTTGGTATAAGGTGGCTGAGAATCGAACCTGGGCCTCCCCTTCAGAGATTCGTAGTTTCGTACCAAACGGGCCTGTAATCATTTCGGGTGTTGAAAAGTGGATTGCCGCAGGGATCCGTTCTGAGACCCTATTATTTCATCAATATTGGTTCGCGGATTTTGATAGTGTTATCACAATTAGGATTAGATGTCCTTTACGAAGTATTTACTTCTGACGTAACTCAATGTATTTGAGTCTTCAGCAAGCAATAATTCCTGCTTACTCAAACTCCATAAGCAATACTGTTGCAAAACAAAGACGTATCTAATTGAAATAATTCTTGCCTTATCCCAACATGGTTAAACACTGATTGACAGTGCTGTAATGAGAAGCTGTGAAAAAAAATTCACAGGCATTCTCGGGTAGGAATCGAACCCACGATCTCCTGATGACTAGACAGGTGTCTTACCATGTTGGGATAAGGCAAGAATTATTTCAATTATTAATCTACCCAGCACAAAAATCATTTAATTCATAAAGACGTATCTACTCATTGACTTATCTTATTCAAATTTTGCGTAATTCTGAATTTTGATGACTCCGTGTATTAGTATTATGTACACATTGTTTTTTTTTTGTCTTCATAAGACTGTACAGTAAGCACGTGCTTTAACCACGAGTTTCAGTCAATCGCTTCCGTTAAATAATTACACCCTCTGGATGTTTACGCAGAGTCTTTTAATATAGAAAACTGCCACTGCTTTCCATAAAGACCAACCTGTTATTTTTAATCATAATGCAATTGTAGGCGTTTATTATAATGTTACACTTCAGATTGGTCACTACCCATTTTTACAAAAAAAAATTGTCGAACAGTACCTGCTTTGTACTTGATTGTACCAGATTTGTTGAAACGTCAGGTTATATCTGGGTCACAATTCAGAGCGTTGATAAACCTTCTTGCACTCCGATCTTAACATTCAGTTGTGGTCTCAAACCACAAACACGACCTACTGACTTTAGCAATGCCTCTGGACTTGTTCTTCATCGCTCAAAAATTATTGTAGCAATTTAGAAAAAAAATGATCCTCCATTTTCCTACTCTACTCTGGTTCAAACACCTTTCCACCTGCCATTCATATTTTCACTCCTGGCATTTAAGTGCATTTTCTCCAACATCCTCTGGCCATTTTCATTGATGGATATCCGTACAAACACAATTTGACAAAATGAATGAAATTTACTACAGTGGTTAATTCTTTCTTGGGCAAATATTTACATCTTGTTAAAATCTAGAGTAGCTTGTCAAACCCAAATACGGCCCTCTTTTTAAGGGTGAATTTTTGCATACTTTAACCATTCCATTCTGATGACCCAAAAAGCATTTTATTACCATAGTATGCTGAGTATTATTGAGAGAGGTGTGTACACAGGAGATGTAGGACTTTAATGGCAAATACATTTTGTCCCCTTCTCTACGTTCTTTGATGAACTTTAACTCTGAAAAAATTGGTAGGTTTTGTGGAAAATCCACGGTCACCATAGTCACAGCGTGGTCCCTGAAGTTGTAGTTCAGAAACGAGCATAACGAATGCTTGCTGTCCCCCTATCTCTCCCTCTCTCCCCCTTTCACACACTTACGCAAACACACAGTATACAAACAAACACACACACACACACAAATACACACACACCTACACACACGCAAATCGTAATGAAGAATGATATAATAATTATGCTCATAATTCTTTTTTTTTTCATTCCAAGGCCATAGTCGGATTTACAATGATTTTTTTTTTACTGTAAATATTTTGTAAATAATTATTGTGACTTGATTTTTTTGTAATTTAATAAACTACATGAAACACATGGCCAAAAGTTTAAGGACAATGGAACCTCTGAGATTAATATTCCGCAATCTTAAGGCCAGGAGTTTGCTCTACTTTCTATTTATCTACATTATTATACATGGGTTGCTTTCCATTATATTCATACCTTTGAATGCCTTAGCTTAATATATTTGCAAGTATTCTATTTTATGTTCTTTGTTAGGGCCCAATAAATAACCAACATATGTTGAATGGGCCACCCCGGCTCACCAATAGATAGAAAGAATAAATAAATGTTTTTCTGTGTTATGTTATGTATTTGTACTTTATGTTTTGACAGGGCTCTCTTGAAAAGCAGGCCATGTGGCTTGAACGAGACCACCCTGTCTTTTAAAGACACCTTGAATAAATAATAAATAAATGATGCTAATACAAATCTGTCTTCTAATCATCCCAGGTGAACCACCATCGAACGAAGTCCCATACGACGACTATCCAATCTTGGTCGAACAGAACGACGGTGCTCGTGTGCTGGTCGTCCAGGACTTCACGTTTGGGAAGTACTTAGGACGTCTCAACGTCACGTTCAACGACCAGGGCGAGGTCATCGCGTACGAAGGGAACCCCATTCTTTTGGACAACTCTGTACCGCAGGGTGAGTATTGGTGAGTGCCATGATGGTGTAGTGGTAGAAGATTATGGATCGCAAGGTCAAAGGTTCGATCCCCCGCTCGAATTAGAAAACGAAGGAAATTCGATTCTTTTGCACAACTCTGTAACCTGAGGATGAGTATTGGTGAGTGTCATGGTGTAGTGGATGTAGTCCAATTGAGGACTATGTGTTCAGATAACACCCACCTCTGAATATTCTCTTGCACTGAACTGACAGGGACCTCACGTTTGGCAATTACCTCAAACGTTTCAACGTCACGTTCAATTACGAAGGCGAGGTCATAGCGCACGAAGGAAACCCCATTCTTTTGGACAACTCTGTACCACAGGGTGAGTATTGGTGAGTGCTGTGGTCTCATGGTTAGGTCTTTGATTACAGGGTTGGGGGTTCGAATCCTATGTAAGAAAAGAGTAAGAGATGACTACAATTCTTCAGGATAATTCTGTACCTCAGGGTGAGTATTGGTGAGTGTCATGGTGTAGTGGATGATGATCGCGGATTGTAGGTTCAGAGGTTCGATTCCATGCTCGAAAAAAAAGAAGAAAGAAAGAAAATATTTTCTCCTAGATAGATTTGTACGTTAGGGTGAGTAATGATGAGTGTCAAAGGTTCAATTACAATGTCGAAAAAGAAAGCAAGGGTACGTAACAAGAAATAGCGTCCATTTCTCTTGATAATTCTGTACCCGAAGGCGAGAACTGGTGGATGTCTTGGTCTCGTGGCTATGTCCTTGATTATTTGGTCAGGGGTTCGAATCCCAGCTGAGAAAAGAACCAGAAATTTCCTTATTCTTCAGGATGATTCTGTACCATGAGTAGAGTATTGGTTAGTGTCATTTTGGTCAAGTGGTTGAACATCGTGGATCGCAGAGCCAAAGGTTCGATCCCCGCTCGAAGAAGAAAACAAAGGTAACTCCATGATTTTTGACAACTCTGTACCCCAGGGTGAGTATTGGTGAGTGTCATGCTGGTGTAGTGGATGATGATCTTGGATCGCTGGGTCAAAGGTTCGAATCCCAGCTGAGAGAAGAACAAGAAATTACCCCCATTCGTCAAGATAATTTTGGTTTCGTTAAAAACCGTGTATCGTATGGTCAGGTGTTTCGTTCCCTGCTCGAATATGAACACGAAGAAAATCCCATTCTTGGGGACAGCTCTGTACCACAGCTTACATATAGACGAGTATGACGGTCTAGTGGTTACAGATCGTGGATCATATGTTCAGGGGTTCGATTCCAAGGCGAGAGAAAAAAAACACAAACGAGACCCTAACTATGTTGCACAAGATAAGCTTCAATGAGTATTTAATTTGGTTTAGTGGTTCAGTATTTAGATTGTGAATCATCAGCGGTTCGATTTCCAGCTGAGGTATGAAAATGGAAGCAACACCATGCTCACGGCCAACTTCGTACCCTAGTGTGAGATTTAACGACTTGCATGGTCTAGTTATTAAATCCTTGACCACATGGTCAGGGGTTCGATTCCCAGTAAGGAATGAATATCATTCATTTCTCTGGACAATCGTGCCCTATATGATTCGGCTGAATACGCAGATAAAATCCATCGGTGTCTTATGAAAAGGAAAACTTTGTCTCAATTTTCACCTTAAAGATACTACATATGATACATAACATGTATGTGATGATGCGATTAGCATGCCGTGAAATATATAGCCTGCTAAGGTCATCAAAGGTCCATCATTTCACGCTATTAACCTGTCCATACGATCTAGCTGCAGAATTAAGCCATATTTGCTCGATTTGCGATCAATAAATAGGCTTTTACCGCGTTTAACGCTTCTGTATCCTCACATGTCGGAACGTCAGATCCTTCCACCAAAGATCTTCAATACATTGATATTAATCGTAATTGCCCCTTTGATGTATTGAGAGTCACCGACACCGGATTGTGCATGCATGAAATAAGGAAGAGAATATGTCATTAACAATAGCCGATATCAAGACGTACGTGGTCATTTACAATTGAATTTCTTCCTCTATCTTGTTTTTTTTTTGGGTTTGGTTTTGGGTTTGCTGATTGTCTGTTTCAGAATGCGACTTTGGATCAACATTCGTCAACAGATATAAAATATGTTTTTATTCCAGAAGCACTCTTCTACACACACATTCAAGATAAATCTTGAAGGACACATTGTTTTCCCCTTTATTATCATGTGTCTCCGGTTTATCAGATAGTAGTTCGGAAATTAAGAATGGAAGATGACAAAATGATCACAACAAAATATTTCTCATGATATACATGTATATAATCATCTTCCCAAATTAATGACATACATCGAGATAGGAATATCTACCGAGGGCATGAACTGTGCATAGCTTTTCCAGGATTCAGTTAACCCAATAACTACTGAATTCTATAATTCCCATATAATTTGTGCATATAGTCAATGGGTTAAGTTCTCATCTTCTTTGCAATACGGTATGTAATATCAAACTGTTTGTTTCAATCAAAGTACACAAGTATGAGTACAATATGCAGATGGCAATAACAGTCACACATTGACAAATCAGTTAACATTAACGGTTTAATGTCCATGTGTGAGAGGTCTTTGCTTCCACAGATGACTCTCAAGTGATGGTCGTCAAATGATTCATCTGTATTGGAGGCCACACTAATGTTCTGCTTGAAATACTACTTTGATGCGGCCGTTCGCAGGGAAGTATTAGACAGGATAGATCGATACAATCTTGGGCGTTTGCTGCTAACCCTACCCCAAAAAGAAAACACAAAAAAAGATAATCATTGATTTCCCCCGCGACCATCCAGTATTTAGCAACGATCCAATTATCGTGATTATATTCACTATTTTATGTCAAATACCTTTCTTTTGATAATGCACACCCGTACTCTCTTAGAAAAGTTGGACAAAAACGTACCCAACACTGGGAAACATAGGCTATTGTCCATACAACTTTCTTTTTTTAATGCGTCCAAACTATGGGGGAATTAAAACATTCGACCATAAGTTGGACATATTTTACACTATTATTGGTTAAAATATGTCCTATTTATGTCAAAAATGAAAGATTTCACCATAAGTTAAACCGTAGTTCTGTGGACAGTGCATTATTTTTGCCCGATATTCTACGAATGTAACGGATTCAGGTCGAGAATACAAGGGAGCATTTAATGAAAATTTGAGTAGAACCATAGACATTCAGCATATGTATCTATCTGTTAATCTTTTAAGGAATTCTCTCGCCTGATATCCATTTTCATCTGAATATCTATTTTGTCTAATTTGAACCTGTGACTGTCACTACTGATAGGGTAATGGGTTGAAACAACCAGCCAACGATCTATTGCTAGATATTGATAGAGTACAGACTCTGTAATACAGAAGAGGAATAGAGAAAAAATATCAATTCTGGAATGAAATTGACTTTAATACTCATGGTCTTCGAGAAGATGTATTTGTGGAAATATTCACATATTACAAGGAAAAATTATATGTCGGGTTAGTTCATAATCATTTATAGTTAAATCTGTCCAATTTTCATAATTTTGCTTTTTTGTGCAAAACTTGGAGAGATCATAAAGTCTTCAGTGTTCAATTTTTCGACTGCAAGACAAAAAAGAACAGCAAAAAATAAATAAATAAAACCCAAAATAGGTTATGAAAAACACTCGTTTGTAGATACATCGGTAAAGTAGCAATTGTTAAAAAAAATCGTTCTTGTTAAACAGGCGCGGTGATGCCATTGCATTAAAAGAACCATTGCTAAGAATGTCCATGTTTTGTAGGTCTTTGATAGAACAAAGGCCATCTACACATATTGGAGTTAATAGCCTGTATCTTCACCTTGTGTATGAAGACACGAAGCCCACACTAACACCATGAACACGTGCGTACATTGAGTGTCACCCGATCGCCTTCAACGTCGGTTAACCGTCTTCCCTCCGTGTTTCCGCCTACGCGGAGAAACTTTCAAATGTCGTTTGGTAGATATTTGCTACAAACCCAAATTTATGACGGGGCAACGGAGCCTTAACGCCTCCTCTCTCTTTACTTTCCCTCTTTAGGTTTTTTCACAAACTTATTGAAGCGATAACGTATTATGCATTGGGTTCTTGGAATCCTCATCTTTATATAGATCTTTTTTTTTTTTTTTTTTTATACCTACTCATTCTGGAATCTCTTTCAACTTTTGTTATCTGTATCTTAATCTGGTTTTGCAACGCAACACTTCAAATGTACTCAGTTATTTGATTGTTGTTATTTGATTGTTTGATTTTAATTCTATTTCTACTTATATCTTCATGTATATTGGACCTTGTCTTTTTATTGTTAATTTAGTTATATGTATATTCAATTCAATTCAATTCATTTATTTTTACTTCATCAGAAATAATACAAAGTATAATGAACATTTACAAAAGAAAGTTGAATAAAACTCTGTATAACAAAAGTATAATGAACATAAGTATAATGAACATAACATTGACAATTGTTGTACAAAGCAGTTAACATACAATATACATATATATGTTTTTTTTATTGAGCTGAATATGTTCTTAGATATTTAATTGTTTGATTTTAATTATAGTTTTATTTGTAATGAAGTATCTACAAGTATACTTTACCTGGTCTTTTTATTGTTATTTCTTAAATAAATGAATCTTGAATCTTGAATCTTGAGACCAATACCTGTTCCCCATTGCACATATACAATCGGCAACGGAGCTCACTGTTTGGAATTGTCTGAAACGTCTCGAAAGGAAAATTTACAGTTTTTTCGTAACCTCTTTGTGTTACAATGACCTGCTCACATAGCTCCCTGGCGTCAATTACATTTTTCTCCCTTCTTATTTTTCTCAATCCTCTCATTTCAACTCGCCTTGAACCATGTAAACATGAAACAAGGAACCAGGGCGGTGTTTCACCAAGTCGTGCTTAAACTTACGCACGTCTTTAAGTTCGACTGGTATCCCTTCTTGCGCGCAATGGTTCATACTATTACGCGCATTCAGCGCAATAATTGATATCAGTCCAACTTAAAGTCGTTCGTAAAGTCTTTCTTATCTTGGTGAAACACCGCCCATGGGTCAATTGCTCGAAATGGTCTTAGCTATATATCATTTTATTGCCAATACATCTTAACCTCTTGTGCTAACCTCTTAACACTGACACATACTTTAATACGTCTATGTTGATAGGTTGGCATACGAAGGTAAGCAGTCTTGTCAAGAAGCGGATAGAATAAAGATTATTTCCTGCAATCGGTCCCTGTGTCTATAAGGGACACATGGTTGTGGCTCGTCTAATATATGCAGCGAAACCCATTTTACGCCACAGTTAATTTCTGAATATTTTTTTTTCAAGACAAATTTTCACCAAAAAAAAAATCATTTTGAGCCATGTAAATATAAAATCAAAGTACCTTCGTCTTTTAAGGATCCATGCTATAAAAGGAGAAATATAGCCCCGTCTGGACTCATGCACCCCTGCACGAGGCTCCAATGTATCTCAAAAGACCTTTTTCACATTTTTTTTTCAAATACTTAAATCAGAAAAAAAATCCATAACTAAAGACTCCATGTTTGTAGATAGACCCCATACCGTCCATTGATACAAATATCAAGCCGGTTTCAATTTCAACGTGCCTATGTCCATGCATGTACGTCATACTTTTGGGCAATTGTGTATTGTTACGTCACAGTTGTGTTCATCTGTGCCACTACCCAATCAATCATATACGCATTTCCCAGTTTTCACGTTCGCTCACTCATCTGACCATGGACGTTTACTGCTACGTCCATGATCTGACACAAGCCCGCTTCATTTTAATGTGCGATCTCTCATGTGCTTTTATAACATCATAATACGTCATCTGTAATGAATCGACCGAAATCGAAGCTGATTTTGGAAGTCAGTGAAAGGAACAGTGGACGATCAATCTCGAACTTCCGGTCGACTGTGACGAGGGTTACGTCGACTGAAATCGAAATTTTTGTATTAGCAGATCAGCATAGCTCAAGTGAAAACTGTCAATTGTAATTGCCACACTTTCCACTGTTGAGGTGGCAAACAAATGTGGGGAAAATTGCGTTATAATCCAGCGAGACGAGCTTTCAATCATTTTTTTCCTCGAGGGGAGGCGATAGAGGTCGACAGGTCCTGTTATTAAAGAAATTTGCCCTAATTTACTTTTTGGTCCGAGATAGGCAGAACCAGTTCAAACTCCCAACACTCTTAAGGACGTTCGCCAGTTGAGTCTATGCGCAACTTGGCTGCGCAGGACTGTGCGCGCACATCAATTAAGCGCGCGCATAATTTTGATTGTGACGTAGGCGCTGCACTTAATTAGGAAGCTTGGTTTGCGTCTGGGAGTATTTTAGTCCTTTTCTTGTCCTCATCCTCTCCGCTATGCCTTTCTTTTTTTATATTTCTTTTCCCCCTTTTTAATCAGGAGTGTTAGCCGGGGTGCGAGAGGGCTAAATCTGAGAAATGTTTTTTAAATCTGTTTCTTTCATTCTATTCAACCTCATGACTCAGCCAAAAACATCTTTCTTTCTAAACTGTTAACCTACACATTGTATCACTCACAATCATTTAATGTCCTTAGCTTGACCGAATTCGCCCATGTTTATACTATGCTTCAATCGAGAGCTATGTTGACGGAGAATACAGATACAGATGATGGAAAATTACATTCAACTTTCCATAAATTCATGTCAAAACTTTTTGTCTGCCCCTCCCAATTACGGCCGTGAAAACAACTCTGCGTGGATGAAAAACTTGATAACGACATGTTGTGTGCCGTTGTCTTGATTTACTTCTGTGATTTACACAGTTTAATTATGTAGTTGATGAAAATAATCCCTACATTGATACACACAATCGCCAAGAATACACAAATTAGAGCTCGTATGTGTTTGAACATTTAAAATATATTATAAGGATAAGCTCAGACAATGAAAGCTCGTGTATCATCAATATCTATGACACTTCGTCAAATAAAATTGCATAAAAAGTGATATAATTTGTAAATTTGATTTTCATCCTTGGAGGGAGCAGTCATAATTTATTCAAGACAGAAATGACAAGATAATCTTTCAAGAATGTAAAGTAAATAATGAAGCGATCTTAAAGAATAGCACGTACAAGCAGTGACTTAATATAATTCCTAGGAGGCGCAGGTGCAATGAACAAATAGTTCCAATTGGTGAATAAATTAGTGAAGCTGGCAAAAGTGATCGCATTATAACATAAGTAAACGGTGTAAATCAATGAAGTGAAAATAGACAACGGCACACAACATGTCGCATCATATTTCCAACCCTTGCCTTGCTACCGTCTTGGGACGTGGTGGAACGAGGGGGACTTTGACATTCAGTCATCTGTATTTATGCTACATGTAATAAGCCCTCGATTGAAGCCTGGTTGATGTTGCTCAATGCCAGGTCTTTAATTACAATATTTAACATATTTTTCTAAACATGATCGCTATTGCCTTGAAACAACAAGCGCATTTAAAGGAATTTGAATAATACTGGAGTGTTTGGCAACANTATAGAGGTCGACAGGTCCTGTTATTAAAGAAATTTGCCCTAATTCAATTTTTGGTCCGAGATATGCAGAACCAGTTCAAACTCCCCACACTCTTAAAAGAAAATGTAGGGGTTCAAGTAAATGTTGAAAAAAGACATTTACGGAGGATTCTACATGGATAATACGGGCGATCAAAGACTCTAATTTGCACACTGTTTCTAAAAGTGCAATTCTTATTTTTTTAAAGCAAACATAGCGCGGATACACATACACTAATTAACTCGACTACAGGATCCCAGGGGGCATTTACACAATTTCTAGTCAAAAGTGACTAGATTCTGGTTAAGATAACCAGGGATAAAAAGATTGTGCAAATTTGAGCTTTTGATCGCCTATACAATACCTGTAGAAGCATCGGGGAAAGTCTTTTAAAAACCCACAAATTCTTAACGTGTTCAAGACCCAAGGTATGGAAACTTTCCACACAATGCAACTTTTCAAATACAACTTAGGGTATGTTACTAGCTTGTTTGAATGAAATCGACCCAGAAATGGCTTAATTACCCCCAAACCAAAAAATAACACTGTTCGTTTTCGTCACTTGCACATCGCCTCATGCGAATCCATCTTACACACTCGTACGATCGAACACGCCATTCGCCTTGCGCCGACCCCACTAAATCATCACCTAATTTCGTTCACATTCTTGGAATACATGGAAAGCAATTTATGAATACCTAAGCTTGTTTCACATGAATTTCTCTATCCTGGGAGGTGTTTCACCAAGAAAGACTTTACGCACGACTTTACGTTCGACTGGTATCCCTTCTTGCGCTGAATGCGCGTAATAGTATGAATGATTACGCGCAAGAAGGGATACAAGTCGAACGTAAAGTCGTGCGTAAAGTCTTTCTTATGTTGGTGAAACACCTCCCTGGCCACTACTGATCTACCTCTTAAAATTGTTCAATGAAGAACAGTGAAGGGTTCTAAATCGGCTCTTTGGAATATGGAGCACTTGAAAACTATTTTCTTAACAATGTGCGAGGCAATTGACAATAATGATAACACTGACGACTATGCATACTAGGTAAGCATAATAAGTGCACTTTGCAAGTTCCTTTTACGATTTATTGAATTCAATGTCATCTATTTGCTTGAATATCTGTGTAAATAGTTTGACGAGATGCTGCGATATCACAAAGTAGTAAGAACAAATATTATATCTTCCCATCATTGCCCTACTAGAGCGTTCTTGTTTTGTGACATATTTATGTCTATTTACATGTCCGCTAGTCCTATTTATGTTAACGTCAACGGGTGTAAATCCGTCCATAACGTCACCCTTTTTTAGATAAATTAACTCAATATATATTCTAGAAAGTTTTAACAATGTCATATTCGACGTTTCCTGTGTGATCATTTAGAAAGTGTCTTGATTCGTCGATAAATAGGACTTTTTAAAAGATGTTATCTAATCTTCAGAAAAGTTTTTGTATATAGGCCTATGTCTACATTGATGTATATCAATAGAAGTCTTAAGATCTCAATGCACAATTTGTTTATAAAAGTGTTTTTATGTCAATGAATATTATATTTACAAATTTACATATTGGGGCTGGGGCTACAAGTTCAATAAAATGTACGGTCGCCAAAATTAAGGAACTAAGCAATACACGAGCTACCCGAGCTTTTTTAATCTAAGTGAGGTAAAACAATTTTCACTTTTTTTCAAACAAATTTGTGACCTCGTGCAGATTCTGTTGATCAAGCTCTCTATCTTAAAAGTACCCTCACTTTACAAGAAATACACTTTATCTCAAATTCGCCCGTATTCAGTTAAATATTTGTTCTCAAATAAATCAGACAACGCGGCAAGGGAAGGACATGATATTTGTTGTGTCAAAGTTCTTCAATATTTTTTCTTATCGTAGTATTATTTATTTAGCAAGAATAACGCGGAATATGCACAATAATAAGTGTTGACATTTTGATAATACATCATGCTTATTTCAAAAGAGGTAATGAGATTCCTGGTCATAAAATGACCCAAAGTTAGAGTCTTCAATTCCCTGTTGGTGGAAATCTGAGAACTGTGTTGTACAGGATGAGATATTGGATTCATTTCGGTCAAAAGGTCTTGAAATCTTCATGTAGACGATTAATCCAATAGAATATCAATTTTCCAGACAAACGTTCACGAATCCTTGGTAGTTATAGACGCATGTCCACTCGAATTCCATGCATCTTCTCTATATCTTTCCAATGTCTTATCTTTTATCTTTTATACCGCAAGTGAGTTGCTTTTCCCCTCTTTTTTAATATTTGTAATCGTATTATTCTCATATGACATCTTGTCCACTGTATACATTTGTTTTGCGACTTTTTTTTCTTTCATATCATAATATTCAGGGGCATACCAACCATTGGTATTTGCATATCCCTCTGCGTCAGTAATACCTCAGTCGTTTATATCATTCTTTCATTCATTTTGAGTGTTGATAAAATGGAAATAGAATTAATCGAATTAATGAAATAAATGAATAGAAATTAAGGATAAATGAGTGAGCTTTATAACGTAAAGGAGGGCAAAGGTGAAAGGGAGGACTCGCAGTCCCCTCGACACTTTCTGCATGCACCATGTTTTTTTTTTATCCCAATACTCTTTCTCTCACATGACACACACACAAAAATACACAACCGGTGAGAATTTTACCAAAAAATATGTTGATCAATTTATGTGTAGCGGGGACTCCATTGCTGCCATGTACCCACCATTGTTTGAGGGTACACACATGTAATTATTTCTCCATAGACCCGTGTGCTATTTGGCCTTCTGAAAAAAATCATATAAAATCAGCTGTAGATTATGTCGACAAGTGCTTGGTGGCAATGGAAAGGAAATTTTATGGACTTTCTCATTCTGCATACAAATCTACCTCTTGACCAGCTCATTTTTGAGCAATCACCCCTAACATAGCAACATGTCGTGCATCAATAAGTTCTATACCCCTAAGGAGGTAGATTGAGTCTCTCTTTAGAGGTGTCAAGTAGTTCCAGAAATCGAAAAATTTGGGATCCCCTTTTGATAAGGAAAGGTCATATATTCATTTACTAATATCCATAATAAAATAATCACTCATTCACATCTATTAACATTAATCCATAATAGCTGAACTTCTATGGGTTGCCTAGGGGTCTATTTTTCATCCGCGAAAGTGATTCGCTTATAATTACGCGTGTGTAACCTTGAGTTCATACGTCGTGTCCCTAGTCCAGTTGTACGTGTGGGTTATGTGTTCCTATCGGGACTCTCCATTAGTCAGCCCTTTCCCCTCGGTGGTACATGGCAGGTGTCTGCTGCCCCCCTTTTTTAGCGTTAATCACCGTACTTCTACATAGACATCAGCGATTAGATTTCTAAAATTGAAGTTCCATTTGAACACATTTCTTTAATCAGTTATATCAGGTATATCATAATTTGTTTAATAATCTTTCGTGCACTCTCGCAAATAAGTGTGAATTCAAACATTTTGTCCCTCCTTTGGAACCCTTAAGAAAAATGGTCATCCAAAATGTTGTTCAGATTCTCCAGAGCATTGAAAATTAAGATCTGTAACGAGCGTTGAAGGTTTCCAAGTTGAGAATGGTTTGGGGATCATTACAGGCTATAAAAACGGGAAAAGATGTTGTATATTTATATACTTACTTTTCTTTTCAGACCAAGCGATGTTCGATTGGCGGGCAAGGTCCGGAACGCATCTGACATGTACGTCGGGATAACGCCCAAAGTAGACAGCAACAAAGTAGAAGCTGTAAATTATATATTTATATATATTTTTTTACCTTCTTGGTTAACTATTTATTTATATTTTATTTACATCTTGTTTGTATTCTTGCTTTTCTTCTCAGACCAAGCGATGCTTGAAGAAGTCGACCGATTGGCGGGGAGGGTCCGCAACGCATCTGACATGTACGTCGGGATAACGCATGCGTTCCTGGAAGGCGAGCGCTCCATGTGTCGAGCGCGCGAGTGCAACCTGGGCAACTTCATCGCGGACGGGATGGTGGGACAGAACAACAAGAACCCTGATGATCTTCGATGGAACGACGTCGGGATCGCTTTGATGAACGGTGGCTCGATCAGGGCTTCGATAAGTAAAGGTAAGAGAGAGCGAGATGAGATAACGTCGTGGTGTAGTGGTTCTGACTCTCGCCTTTCAACCCGAGGGTCGTAGGTTCGAATTCCACCCATGTCGTCAATTTTCTTCAACACATCGTATTAAGCGCTATATAAATATTGTGTATTATTATTATGTTATTACAATAATCTTATTATAACCAATAAACAGTATTGAACTGTATGGAAACAACAATAACAAACAGGTTCCGACTTGAATATCATTACAAAGAGCATTGAATTGGCGTTGGACTTAATTTTTCAGAAAACGATTATATCGTGTTAGATATTCATGGGAAACGCTCTAAATGTTAAGAAAAGTTTTAAGAAGAGCCTTCCCTAGTGATAAAGACGTAAAAGTAGTCACGTCGCAGACGCAAGAGGGCGTTTGTTCACGCTTAGTTGCTCGTCGCCATTTGGGTTCGTGAGAGTGACGAGGGAAGTAGCTGTCAATCAAACTGGGTCTACCCATGCGCGCCGTATACATCTCAGCACTGTGATATCCAACCAAAGGGACCATGCACCTATACTCTCTTAAAACGTTGGGAAAAATATATCCTACAGTGGGCAACATACTGTCTACATAATTCTTGGTTAAAATATGTCCATAATAAAAATGGTATCTCTGTGGTGGACTCATCACTTAGCGCCCTCTCGTGGCAGTAAGGAATCATTTTTTTTGTAGCACGCAAGGTATGTTCATATTTAAGGTCAAAGAGCACCCCGCTGAAACATTGCGAGGTAGGGTCAACGAATGGGAAGTCCATTCCAACAGACTTTGTAAATCAAATAATTTCCCTAAATTGATTGACAAGCTTGCTTCAAGTAATGTCACACTAGGAATTCGTGTTTGAAAGAATCTCGTATATGTAGTTTCATGTAACAATAAGACATGGCTACTGTCACTTAATGAAAATGAGAACAGTTTCTTTAACATTTTGAATCTTTATTCTTTTTTTAAACTAATTTTTCATGATTATGCTAATATAATACATTTTTTCTTTACTCCCTTTTGCACTCTTTCTCACCGCTTCTGACCAACAGGTGACGTCACAATTGGAGACATCGCTAATGTTCTTCCATTCGGCAATACTGTAGATGTATTGGAGCTATGGGGTATTCATCTATTAGAAGCCCTGGAAAATGCTATAAGCATGTACGATCTGGTTACACTAGATGGGCGCTTCCTACAAGTTTCAGGTAGTACTTTATTTATTTGTACGTTATTTATTTATATATTATTCATTGATCAATATTTTACCAGGATGCACTCACAACAAGATGTTGTTATCAGGAGTGGTCCTGCATATTGAACAAGTACTTGAACGTATACAATAACACTCGGCAATCAAAATGATATATCTATAAAAAAAAATTGTACATGAATATTTACACTAATAACATAAACAATACCCAAACTCAGCAATTAAACTAGTACATCAGTCAAACCATATACATTAAAATGTACACTATAAACAAATATAATCTTTCCTAAATGCATAAAATCACAGAGTAAATTGTGATTGGTCAATTTGAAGAAAAAGAAGAAGAATATATTACTAAGAATTAGTTGATATATGTACATGTAAGTTTACCCCCAAATTCAGCACAAACTGTCCACACAATTGTCTTAGTTCAGATTCTGATTTTTAAATAAATTTTATAATTTCTCTGTACTCCAGTGGTCTATCCCAAGCGAGCGCGACCGATAGATGGCGTGATCATACATTTGTTTACATAACCCATGAATTTGGGATTTTGCGCCCTCTTCTGGGTCCTGTAACATAAAAGATGCAATTAAACTTACAGTAAATATTAATCGTAAGTCTATGGCAAAGCCTGTATCACAGAGTTACGATTAATTTTCAATTTATCGTATCTCTTTTATGTTACAGGCCCCTGGTCTTGCAGCAATAGAAGGGAAATTACTGTAAACAGGATGATAAAGCGCTCTAAAGTAATCGTTAACGAATCCGCACTTAATTGTCGGTTAAAATCGTGCAATCGATGTCAATACTTTGCATAAACATTTTTGAGCAGTTTTATAGGGTAAAAGTTGGTATACTTCAAAACATTAATTTGCGTGGAATACATGTTTCTCGCACTGTTAAGCGTGTTTGATACATATTCAAAGAGGCTTAATGCTGACTCACACCATTACGTTTAAAGCCAACATCTGCTCAGTGTCCATGGTGCTCGGAAATACATAGGAGCGACGCTTAGCTAACACGTGCTTATAATCAATGAAACATTTAACACATTTTTGTTTTTACTTTTGCTATGAATATTGCAGGTTTGAGAGTGAAATACAGTCTAGCGAGACCGGTCGGGAAACGCGTCGTATCTGTAGATGCTATATGTACAAACTGCTCAGTGCCATTCTACGAACCGCTTAATGTGAACCGAATCTACAAGATCGTCACAAACAGCTTCCTCGCAGGGGGCGGGGACGGTTACACCGTTGTCAGGGACAACAAGATGAATCACGTTACAGGTATTTGAATTCTTACACCAACCACTGAACAACCCTCCCACACATTTTGTGTTTTCCTTCAATAATTTTCCATGCAGGGCTCTATAAAATACAGCAGATGCATGAGCAGAAAGAGAGAACGAAACTGTACACTAAATCTAACCATTACTATTGCTCCATCATTTGCCGTTTGTCACTAAAATTGTTACAAATTCTTATTTTGGCAACATGTTAAAGGGGAACTTCACCCAGACATTGATGTGCTCTCAGTAGATGGGGAAAAATACAATGATCAAACTGTGAAAATTTGAGCAAAATCCGACAATCAATTCAAAAGCTATTCATTTTCAAAGTTTTGATTTCTAGCCCTCGTGGGCTCCTTAAATTGGCAACCTACCTGCACAAAAAGGATGCCAACATGGAGAACTCTCCATTCAGTTTGTACACGAATTTCACAATTTCTTCCTTTTTTTTCTAGAAAAGTAGGCAATGTTTAACTCCTCTCTTCAAATATCATATGGACATAATGATTATACATGCATTTTGGGATGAATCTTGCTGATTCCTTATCTACTTTTCTGCAAAAGGAACAAAATGTGATTTTTTTTGTGTACAAAGTGAATGGAGATTTCTCCATGTTGGCAGCCATTTTGTTTGTGTATGTTGCCAATTCAAGAAGCCCATCAGATGCGGAGATCAAATCTTTGAAAGTTCTGAAGAATTGTCCGATTTTGCTCAAATTTTCACAGTTTGATCATCCTGATCATTGTATTTCTCTCCACCTACTGAGAGAACACCAATTTCTGGGTGAAGTTTCCCTTTAAGTGGTTGTGTTCGCAGTTTCCCTCCATTGGAAGTGCTCTTTTGTGTATAAACTCATTGTCAAGATCAACTTGGGATTTTAATTTCATCCAAAGCATAAAAAAACAACCTCTTAGATAAAACTTGTGGTATGGTCAGTACACACGAGCAGAAGCACACATAAACATAGGTGTATGATTTAAATGAGTTTGATTACGCATCAGGTTGCTGANTTCTCATTTGCAGTATTGTATAGAATTTGTTTGTAATGGATTTATGTATGCATGTTTTTTATATTTTATTATATATATACTTGTATATTTTTTAATGTAGGGCTTTCTTGGAAAGCAGGTCAGCTGAAGAAACTACCCTACTAAAAGAAGACTTTAATAAATAATAAATAAATAAACACGAATCGAGCCCGCCACTTCCACCGGCTCTCGGTGGTGTAGTGGTAAGATACCTGTCTAGTCATCAGGAGATCGTGGGTTCGATTCCTACCCGAGAATGCCTGAGATTTTTTTCTCAGCGTCTCGGCAAAACATTGTCAATCAGTGTTGGGTAAGGCAAGAATTATTCAATTATTTTATCTAATCTTCAGAAAAAGTTTTGTATATAGGCATATGTCTACATAGATGTATATCAATAGAAGTCTTAAGATCTCAATGCACAATTTGTTTATAAAAGTGTTTTTATGTCAATGAATATTATATTTACAAATTTACATATTGGGGCTGGGGCTACAAGTTCAATAAAATGTACGGTCGCCAAAATTAAGGAACTAAGCAATACACGAGCTACCCGAGCTTTTTTAATCTAAGTGAGGTAAAACAATTTTCACTTTTTTTCAAACAAATTTGTGACCTCGTGCAGATTCTGTTGATCAAGCTCTCTATCTTAAAAGTACCCTCACTTTACAAGAAATACACTTTATCTCAAATTCGCCCGTATTCAGTTAAATATTTGTTCTCAAATAAATCAGACAACGCGGCAAGGGAAGGACATGATATTTGTTGTGTCAAAGTTCTTCAATATTTTTTCTTATCGTAGTATTATTTATTTAGCAAGAATAACGCGGAATATGCACAATAATAAGTGTTGACATTTTGATAATACATCATGCTTATTTCAAAAGAGGTAATGAGATTCCTGGTCATAAAATGACCCAAAGTTAGAGTCTTCAATTCCTTGTTGGTGGATATCCAGGAACTGTGTTGAACAGTGAAATATTTCTAATTTTCTTTTTGCTAATTAGTAATCGCCTGTTTTTAGACCTTATGTGTTGTTTCGTACAGAAAGAATAATTACACCCAATATTTTCAGATTAACAAATACAGAAAAACGCTACACAATACCAATCAACACCATGATGCTTTAGAAAGTCCACAGGTGAATAAGGAATGCCATTAGTTGGAATTAATATTCAGTACACTGCAAAAACGCTGGTGTTATTTTTAACACCAGCTAGAATATATATAGGACCACACCAGAAAAGTGTTAAAATAACATCTGGTTGGAGTCAAATCAACATATCTTAACACCGACTGGTGTTGTTTAAGGGCTTAAACAACCCCAGTATAGTGTTAAAACATCCTTGATTCATTCCAAAATTGGTTTTATATCGACACTTTTCTGGTGTGGTCCTATGTAGATTCCAGCAGGTGTTTAATTCAAAACCAGTGATTTAACAGTGTAGAAACTATGTACCTAGCACGATATAAATCATTTCTGAAAAATTAAGTGGGTCTTGGACAATAGATCCGTGCGCCGTGTATTTAAGTGCAGGGACACAATAATCACAAGACATTAGATAGAGGGCGCTCAGCGACGTCAAGACGTCTCCTTTTCACCCTCCAATATTCGGATTAATCATCAAGGAATATCATCAAAAGGAACAATCATCGATTTGAAATCTCATCAATTTTTGATGTGCAATTGAGATGGGAGATGTGTCAAATAAAGATTAAAGAATGTAGTATTAGATATGCAAAAATATGCAGGTAAAGAAGAAAATGTACTATGAAAAACTTAAGAGGGACTTTGGAGATATTAGTAAAACGATCGATTCTAATTATGATACTACACAAAAAAGGATATTGGAAAAATGGAAGAACCAAAAGAAAAGTTAGACGTATATGGTATATTATATCGTGTTTCTTCCATCTATCAAAGTTCAGCGTTTTGTTTTTCAAACTTAATATGGCTATTATTCTTTTATCTTGTTTTTATTCTTGCTTTTTCCTTTCAGACCAAGCGATGCACCAAGAAGTCGATAGATTGGCGGGCAAGGTCCGGAACGCATCTGACATGTACGTCGAGATAACACCCAAAGTAGACAACAACAAAGTAGGAGCTATAAACTATATATTTATATATAGTTTTTATCCTGTTTGTAAACTAGATATTTATATATTTTTTTATCTTGTTTGGATTTTTGCTTTTCATTTCAGACCAAGCGATGCTCGACGAAGTCGACCGATTAGCGGGCAGAGTCCGCAATGCATCTGACATGTACGTCGGGATAACGCACGCATTCCTGGAAGGCGAGCGCTCCATGTGTCGAGCGCGCGAGTGCAACCTGGGCAACTTCATCGC
>BQKZ01007935.1:22646-35290 GCA_036244855.1 Temnopleurus reevesii | reverse complement strand
TGCAGTTGTTATACGGTCACCGAAAATGTTGAGAAATCGCATCTTGGCTCGTCCAATGGGGTTTCTTATTACGAGTATTGATTATACCAGGACTATGATGGGTTTCATGAAAACATTGAAAACAAAACAAAAACGAAACTGTGGACCCCATTTGGTACACTGCAAAAAGTGTTTGGCAAAAAGTCAACCCAAGCAACTATTGGGCAATTTTTCCTCATTTGCCGAGCAAAATTTGCCTCAAAGGTTAATTGTCAAATTCACTATGGGTAAAATACTGCTCAATTGTTTGGTAAGTTTGGTAAATAGAGCATAAACATATTCTGCACAACTATTGGTTGAGTTGACTATTCGAACAACACTTTTGGAGCTGTATTTTTTCAATGACGGCATTCCAGAGAAGATGACACTTATTTTACTGCACTCACTATACGCGCCCATAAATTCGCTGGGTCACGTGAGCCAAGCGTGTCCTCCGCGAAATTTTAGACCGTAAAACGTAAAATAAATCCTATTTACTATGATCATCACATTGGATATTTACTCTATTGCATGATTTTGCCTTAAGCAGTTTTTATCACATATGGTGTTTTTTTTGGGGGGGGGATTCAGGAATTTTTTTTATATTTACTTTGAATCACTTTGACAAAATGATGTTGGTGAAAACACTGTTGCTTGTAAACGATTTACAGCAGATTGTTTCGTTATAAAGGATGTGTGAGATCTACTTTTCATGTTATCCACTTCATTATCAAGTCTAAATTAATTTTGGAAGAAAAATAAATAACGTATTGGCTATCATCAGAGTTTCTCCTCAGATGTGAAGAGTCATTCCATTTTCTATCGTAAAATAACAAGCTTGTAGTTGCTATCATGAAAAATTACATTCATTCACTTTACAAATCTAATAATTGGCACTTCAAATTGTAAATTTCATGCAGTTTGTTTAATAGCCAACATTAATGTTAACAGATTAATAGCCAACTTGGTGCGAATTGCACAAACTGATCTTAGCACTCGTTTCCTTGCTAAGACTTCTACACTTCTTGTGCCACTCTCTTGACATAAAAACAAACGTGGATACATCTATGTTAAGAGGGTGGCATAGGAAGTTAAGACGTCTTAGCAAGTAGAATTAAAGCTCATGCAGTTGGCCACTAGTTCTCCTGCACAGGAGACACGTTCAACTAACGCCCTCCATGTGTGTTTAGTAATAACCATGTATTTAGCGTCAGTCGCGCGTCTACCTTGCGTCTTCGCACAGGGAGCATCACATTGATCAAATTAACGATAGGTGTATCTTGGCTATAAACTCAATGGCCCATATTCTGATGTCAGGTTTAACTTAAACTCGAGTCTAAATCTGTGGTTTAAGTATGGGAGGCCAAAAGAGGCTTGAATCTATAACAGTCAGGGTTTAATTGACCAGCACATTTGGCACTCAAAGTATTAAAAACTGTCTTGGAATAAAAACTTAAATAGTCTTCTACATTATTAAAGCATGGGAAAAGAGAGCAGTTAACATAAGAATTATACAGTTTCAATAAAGTTTTAGCACCTTAGACTACCCATTCTTAAACCACAGATTTAGACTCGAGTTTAAGTTAAACCTGACATCAGAATACGGGCCAATGTGTGACGGAGACCTTAAGGCTTGGTCAAGGCCAAAAGCATCTTACTTTGGTTAAAAGCAGAAAATCAGACGAATAGCTTAAAAAGAGGTTTGAAGTTGATCGGATCATAAGTAAGAAAGTTATGGATATTTCAATAATATGCATGATAGAGCTACTACAAATATTATTATATCATAACTTGCTGTTTCTAAGAATCCGTTTTAACCCATAATACATATTGTATTAAATTATAAAATGCGAGCATTTTATATCGATGAAAACAATTTTTCTGGTTAAAGGGTCTAAAAACCAGTGTTTTTTTTCAAAAATGGATAATTATGACATACCTGTACAGTACGTCAGATCTCGTGCCAAAATTTGCCAACTTGCATAATGAATTTTTTTAATGATATCATTGAAATATTAATAACCTTTTTATTTGTTGTCTGATTCGAGTTCATTTTTTTTAATCTGTTCGTCTGATTGTTCTTCTTTTAATGACAACTATATTTTTCTTGCTCAGATCCATCCTTTCAATAACGATTAGAAAGGAACTACAGTAATTTCACAGCCACTTTCTTCTGTATGATCGTTCAGGCTCATCTGAACGACTGAGTTGTTAACTTCGTCTAACCACTTACTAATCCGATGATTTAGTTCACTCTGATCTTCTTGATCGCCATTATTGTACACATATTCGTCCTCTACTTCATTTTCCTGTTTAACTCGTTCCTTTACAACGTTATTTTTCGTTGTTAACGTTCGTTGATGTGGGTTTGTGATGATGTTGTTACTAGTAGCATGCGGATGCTCTTGCTTGTGGACTTTGGTCTCTGGAGTGAAACTGTTGTTCACCTGATCACTCTGTTCATCCATTGAGTTCGAACTGAGGCTGAAGCTAGCGCGGTACTTACGTCCATGATGTGTAATTATTCTACTCTCCGTGGCATCATCTGGCTGTGTAATAGGCCGAAGATGACCTCTCCTCAAGTCGGGATCTGCTCCTAGATGGGTTTGTTCGACTGATGCTTGCGTATCAACGCGACGGCAGAAGTCACTAACCTTAGCGGCAACGCGATTGAATTCCTTCTCCGAATGGCGCATCATCCTTCGTTTCACTATCGAGGAGCTCGAATACCGTCTCGACCTAATGCTCGGCAACCTTCCATCGGCGATGAGCGACTCGCTACGCTGCTTGGTCAGGACATTGGCCAACGACAGCCCAGTCGGTACGGAGAACGAACGCGTTAGCGTCGGACGATGTCCCCCAAAGCGTTTAATCGGCATGCCTGCTTTATCGCTCGGTGGTGACGGGATCGGACGAGATGGTGCTGATAAGACACGCATTCTGTTGAAGGAATGGGATGATGATGTCGATGATGATAATCGTCTAGGGAGTTGTTGTAGGAGTAGTCGATCAGGGATCTTGGTTTCCTCTTGGTCCTGTGTTCCATCTTCATCGTCGTCATCGTTCGGAAGACAGAATGAGACAGACTTTCGTAACGTTCTCTGCGCTGTTGGTACCTTCTCATCACTCATTATAAGTGAATTAGAAAAACCGAGGAAAACATCTCGTCATCTCGTCAACATGGCCTATCCTTTAGTTTCTTCAATCAGATTAAAACTGATTCAATTCGAAATTGGTCAAAAGATGTCCAGTGGTCGAAGTTGTACGTTATTCATGGGTTGTTCTGGGTACGATTGTCCTTCCATCGACGTGACATTCAGTTATTGCTGATGATTGACACCTGTCACAAAAAAAGAATGAGAAGATCAAAGAAAGATGTATATAGATATGTATAGCCTTTATTCTTCCAGTGGTTTTGAACATAATGACTTAAGCGTATCATTTACGAATGTTTTTATTGAACGCCACCAATGTCGAAAATTTTAAACAAATCTACATGAACAAATTACACGAACAAATTAATGAAAAGAAATGTAAATTTTTAAAGGAACAATTTTCTGTTAATAGCCAATGTTTGCCTTCGGATAGTGTTCATGAATTTGAAATAAAAAAAAAACAATATGGAGGGGAGACGTTGACTAAGGTCGAAGGCGTTCCGCTGGCGATCGACGTACACATGTGTAAGTGTCAACTCCGTATTTTTGCGTCGATGACGATCCTTTAAAATTTCATGAACACTGAATCGACGTTGGATGAAAACAAAAATTTGTGACTAGTGACATCACTTCTGATAAAGATATGCAATCACAAAATGATTTCATCTCAGGCGAATTTATTTAGAATTGACTTTCCGAGCGCACAGTATACGCTGATCAGACGGTGGACTGACGTTCTGCGCTCCAGGAACGTACGCTGAACGTCAGCGCACCGTATAACTTGCTTCTTTGTCTTCCAGGGAGTGCTTTTAATATTTAAAAACACAAGTTTAAGTCGGCCTTTACCTCCATAATTTTTTCCCAAATATATGCTACAAAAAAAAAAATCCGTCGAGTTCCAACCAACCGAAAATGAATGATCAAATGAATTATTTACCCAACATGTATAGTTATCTGTTTTTATTCATTAAATGCACGTTGCGTAATTCCTTATTTCCTAATCAACCAACACGGGTGCATACAGTCAATATCATCGATAATGTCTCCAAGCCGGGAGCACTTAAGAACGAATAGCCCTCATCCACTGTCTTCAAGATGCCCCATTCATTAAGAATAGGAGGATGGAGGTGCTATTGTCTTCCAATCGACCCAAGGAATTACTCGTGCTTGTTCAGTCATCTTCAAAAGCGATTCTTTTGTTGGACATCCTCACCCTCCGCTTTGTTTGTGGTCTAACGGGACACAGTTAGATGTAAATAGATGCCCCTCCTGTGTCTATAAACCTCCTTCAAATACAAAGTGATCCCAAGAGGGGCAGACTGAACCCCCTCCTTACACCTATTACGGGTAAGCAGGTTGACTCTTCCCTATCTATTTTGTGGTGGAGGGCTCTTAAAGTTCAAATGAAAAGAAACTGTAAGAGGCACCCTGTGGTTTAAGAAAGATTTTCTCTTGATGGTAAGCTCTTTGAAGATCACTTTAGACAAGAGATCAATCCTATTTGTTGGTAAAGTTGGGAATAACAAACGTCTACCACAGACTCCGAGGTATCTGTTTAAATTTGGGATGAAAAAAAACGTTCAGAAATTATTACAATCAATCGATACGCCTGTTTCTCAGATTAAAATGTATGATTGACTCCTGGCAGCCTGGTGAAAATCACGAAAGCTAGTTAGCTCCAGAAATATTCTGGTTTCAACTTTTGCGCCTGCTTGTGAAAAAAAATATGGCTTAGTTGAACATAATTTTGTTAATGGAACCTCAAGGGTTGATGAATATTCATCTTCGAGGAATTTCTTAATAGTTTTGATTGTACATTTTGTTGAAATATGTATATCACATCTTTCCAAATTAACAAATTGTCCACCTGATACATAAAAAAGAACAAACAAAACAATTCAAAGAAAATGTCCAAATGGAGATTTATGTTTTCTTCATCAACACCATAATCAACAAGGTAATGATTTTTTCTTTGAACAGTATGATTATTTACCTGCCTCATTTTGAACATTACTTTTGCATGTCGTTTTTTAGCTCAACGCTTTGTCTATCTCTTCTGAGAATCACACTTTGTCTGTCTGTATTTGTGAATCACATTTTGCCTGCGTATTTGTGATAATGACATTTGAGTGTGTCTTTTTGAGCATCACATTGTGTCTGCCTCTTTGAAACCGTCCCCTTTCTCCGGAAAAGCATTTGCTGGTGATGTAATTTCAGTATTTCAAATCATACACGATTCCAAAACTATTAACCCTAACCCAAATTCCAGGTTCTTCAACAGTCTGTCATTTTTTTATTGTGTTCGGATAATACATGCCCCAGATCGACCGAATAACCACAAAATCATCTGAATAAATAAAAACACAAAGAAATAAAAACACAAAAATCGCTATAGGCTATATGTGTTTGATAGGCAAACATTTTCTAATCGCTGAGGAGGTCTTATCTGACATTGCTGATACATATCTGCGATACGGGTATGGGTTCTGAATCAAAACGTGCCATCAACAATGGGTTTATTAATAATGTTTCGATTGATGAGTAGGGAGATAATGGACCAATGCAAATAGATGAAATCGATATACATCCAGCCACCGGGCGCGTGACATTTACCCCCAGTATATTCCTACACTCTTCAAACGATTTGGCTAAAAATAAAAATCTAGAGAAGTAGCCAGCTGGGAGCAAGCTGGTGAACTATTTTACTCATATCCAGTAATGTCAGAATTGATTGAAACTATGTGAAGCTCAATAAGAAATAAAGTTTAAAAGATTACAGTTGGCTCCCAGCTGACATTTTTATTCGTATTTGAACCGATATTCCCCAAGTTTTAAATGAATATGAAAAGATCTAAAATGTTGGGTCCATCTAGTTTGGTGAAATCATCTTTTAACCGAAAATGAAACATTAATCAATATTCATGTGCCACATATTTGCTAAAAGGTTTATTTTCTTTTCGCCATAGTGCGATTTTTTTATCTTCAAAATAATTGCAGATTTTTTAATATTTACTTATCACCATAAGAAGACGAACCGGACAGGATGCTTCAGGGGACGTTGGAGATTAAGATAATGACTTGGGTCAACTAAGTCATTAAGCTTTGCAGTAAATGTTTATCTTGCAAACATGATCAATAGCTGGCCCATTATTAAGTGGGCAGGCACCCTACCGCATGTCCATTTACAGGATGTATAAGCTGTATATTTTTTAAGAAATATTTACATTTTTAAGCAAATATGTTATCACGATCAATTAAAAAACAATTAATAATGCGATGTTTGCATTCAGATTGTAAATGCAACAATTTTAGATAAATGGACACACATTGCACGTTGCAAACATCACTATGTTGATTTCAACATCAATCCAGTGTCTACAAGTCATGTGCATGTGAACCAGAAGGGTACACTTTTGGATGAAATATTGGACCTTTTACTCGGGGTGTAATATTACCAAATACCAAATATCTCTTTTCAATGCGGCAGCTGTGGGATTAAAACGTTTGCAATTCACGTCAAAGGCTCTACCGACAGTGCTGGTCACACATTTGACCGACAGATGGATTGATCAGACATCAAACATTGATTCTGTATTCGTAAACGAAATTTATTTCGGTGTTACATATTATAATATGAGATATAATCTAATTCCGTTCAGCCTCCGATCTTCAGCCTATCCACTCGGAGTTACAGGCTTTATCATTTTCATTTGATTTTGTCAACATATCTAAAGCCTATACGTCACACCTTTGCGTTTTGAGCCTGCGTCTGCCCAGCGTTTTTGGAAGCTCAAAACGCTCCCTAGACGCACAAAGACGCAGGTTATGCGGTGGACTGACGCTCGTCGTACGCTCGTTGAACGCAAGCCGAACGTCAATCAACCATCTGATCTGCGTATGCTGTCCGTCAAGGGAGCGTTTTTAATTTCGAATAATGCTAGGTGGCCACAGGCTAAAAACGCAAAGGTGTGACGAAGGCTTGAGACCTAATTCTGAACCAGGCTACGCTCCCATTCCCTAATGGAATATATCACTAAGGGCGACTTCATTTGATTTTCTACACATCGAAAAGATTTGTTCCCATTTGCATGTCATCTAATAGCAAGACCAATTCAATCTAAATGGGAATTCCCCTCTAATTTCCCCCTTACTGAAGGAAAACTATACTGTGTAAAATCATGTTCCTAGAACTCAGAATAGGTCCATGGTATGGTATTCATTTAGTTGGAACTGCTTTTCATCATAAAATGATGTTATAATTGTTCATCTGTATGTTATTTTTCGTCTCTATTCCGGTTTCGATTAGATTTAGAAAATTTGAAATGCTGTGAGATCATATAAATGACCGATCATAAACATTATACTTGCATACCAACGAAGTCGAAGTATTTTGACAATGCATACATCTCTATCTGTCTATTCGGACCTTCCAGGTCATAAATTTGTTATGACAACCGGAATATGACAAAATCAAACTTCGATATAATCATAATATGCTCATGAAGGAAATATATTCTAGTATTGAATCACCTGCAAATATTTGACAGTCTCTCTTAGTGTCTCTCTATTTTGTAACAACTCTTCCAACCTTTTTTTTTTAATTCTCAGTTCCTCATTTAGAACTTTGACTGCCATTAAGAGAATAATGTGTATACATTTATGGCCATTATCATTTTCCAAAGTCTGCTTGCTATTCTAATTGCCTCACCGACGAGGTGATTAAGATGTACAACAGATTATATCAGGAGGATTCTATGAGTTAGGAAATACTCGATGGAAATTAAGAGTGATGAAAATTGTGAATTTAATCCATCGACAACTGAATTTTGTAACACTCTTAGGCTATGTTCAAGGACTGCCCGGTTCTAGTAGCCAATGAGTTAAATATGCAGATTGCTTTGGATTCTTTGTTGTGTCATATGCAATCAAGTTTTATGTATTGACTAATGTACGATCCAGGTACTAATATTATGGAAGAAATTTAATTATGATATTCATTCATAACATTTTCTACATGAATAAAATAAAAACTACACACACGTTATGTTCTTGTTGATTATCTAGAACAATTCTCGATGTTGTACAAGTTTTATTTCAAATTTGCAGAGACTGTGTGAATAAGAAAATAGTTTACTAATACAACGTTCAATTAAAGTTTTACAAGGAGGTTGGGAAATGATATTTTTGTGTACTAGTAAACAGCATTACTCCGTGTGTTGGACTAACTTTCTCAGAAACGCTTTTTTAAATGCCCTTCTCCCGTCTGCCCGTCTATATACGGTAGGCCTGTAGCTACAACTGTGTATGTGTGTCTGTGTATTTTAGTGTGTGTGTGTGTGTGTGTGTGTGTGTGTGTGTGTGTTTAGGTGTGTATGTGTGTGTGTGTTTGTGTCTGTGTCGGGGGCTGCCACAGAGAGGGGAGATATATGAATAGGGAAGGCGAAGGGAGAAAAAAGGTGGACTTGAAGGGAAGTTCCCTTCATTCTTATCACCGAGGACCAACACAGGTTGACCAACATGACCAAGGGCTAATTCATTTCCCTGTGTACAAATCTCGACTCTAATATTCCTTTGATTTAATAGAAATATAAAATCCATTCAACGAAACCAAAATTTATTATTACTGATTTGTGAGAAACCAAGGAGTCACTTCTCAAGAATTCAAAATCATTTCCAATCTTTTTTTTCTGTGTAGTAAAGTACAAACAAATATCATCGATATACCAAGAATAACTACAGTACCTTCATTCAGCGAGGTCATTTAAAAAGTATTACTATTTGATGAGAGGGTGGCAGCCTCGACTCTTTGAATCAGATTGCCACCTTTCCCAAGAATATATTGAAAATTACAGAATAATAATGTATCATGTTATTTATTTGCCCTTAGGGTATAATGATGAATATATATTGTTCCATGGGGTTATGGAGTGGTCATGACATGTAATGAACCTTTCATATCATGCTTACAATGGATTATTTGCGGCTGTAAAATAATAAAGTTTATAAGTTGACTTTATTGTATATTGATTGTGTACATATTATGCAGTCGCACATTGTGCTTTTGATAAATGTGTTGTAGTGACAGAGTGACATACTTATGACTTCTTGTGAATGGATGAAACCTTAGGAGTGAAGGAGAACCGGTCTTTCTTAGTGCTCGTGTTTGGTTAGCACAAACCGTATATTTTGTCAAACTAGACAGCACATCAAGAATAATCCAAATAAATGGGTCTTGAGTCCGACTCACACCATTGAGTTTAAGCTTGTGTCGGCCCGGTGTTTTGTTTAATTTAAGTTAAAAAAACGCTCCCTTGACGCACAGATTAGAAAATTATGCGATGGAATATGCGATGGTCGGCTTACGCTCCTTGTAAGCGTAAGCCGAACGTTAGTCCACCGTCTGATTAGCATATACTGCGTGTGCCAGAGCGTGTTTTTAATTTTCAGAAACACTGGGCCGACGCAGGCTAAAACGCAAAAGTGTGATTCGGCCTCTAGCAATATGAACATCACTGAATTGTGTTGAGAAGTGATAGGATAAGCATTGATGGGTGATTGTTGAATACGGTTTGATTCGTAATTGACAAAATTATTTATACGCTCTGGGGCCGGCAGCATAAAGAGAAATGATTAAATTGGCAATTAATCGTATCTCTGTGGTACACATTTGCCACAGACTTGCAACTAATATTTAGTGGATATTTTAAACGTTTTTACATTTTTTAAATCTATTTATGATGGAAAGGATTTTCATCTTTTCTGAAATGAGATACCATATCTGAATTGAATTGAAAGAAAAGATCCTTGGAAAAAAATCATTAGACATTGATTGAAACCAATTCTGTAGATGATGTTTGAACGTTCAGCCCTGATGTGCCCTGATGTGAATTCCATATACAATTATGTGAAGGAATACATAAAGTCTGCATTTCAAAACATGGTTCAAAAGGCACAGCCATTTAGTTGATTGATTATGCTATATAAACTATGCCCAATGTATTACAATTTTAGCGTTGGCGTGTTGCTCTGTAAACAAATGAGCAAACACTGGGAAACATTAATTGCAGGGCATTGTTGAAAACATGTACCTGAGAAACTGTCACTCTTTTATCGAAGGATACTGGTATTATGTGCATCATTGTTCAACCCCACCGTACCCCTCCCCCAAAAGAGCTAGAAGATAATAACAGTATATTCTGACTTCTTCCGATTTCGATTTTGAGTGCTTGCTCACACTCATTGAGATGTGAATAGTTTATGTCACACGTACTTCAGCGTGCAACAAATTATATCTAAAATTTAATATACCAAAAATTTGTGTTGTTTAAAAACATTCATGCCTTTAACGCACAATTTTTGTGCAAACAAATAATTTTAGCAGTGTATACTCTCCATTTTGATTACAACTTCACTGACTTAATAACGTGATAACGTGGTAACAGATATTATATCTAAAAAAAAACGTACGAAGAACCGAAGGCAATATTGATATNATCCACAAATAACACGGGTTCCTTTTTATTACATTTTCGACTCCAAAGTGCCCCGATGTTTTACGAAATAATGAGAGGATAATTAAGGGTTACTTATCTTGTCCCAGTTGTCAATGACCCTTTAGTTCACAATAATTTGTATCGTGAGCCACAATGTTTGAGTTTACTAAGTAGGTGCACATTTATGAATACTGTGACAAAAAAAGTTGTCATTGACAACAAGACGCCCTCAAAATTTTTCTCGAGGCTTGCCCGACATAGCAACGAACATGATATGCAAACGGGCTTTCAAGTATTGCAGTCCGATTGTTTCTACAGTCATTGGCTAAGAACTTGCATAAATTTGAATTTATTGGCAAACCAGCCTATTGCTTTGAAATCTACCCCTGTGCTCTGATATCGATCGGCTGATCGATTATCTCCTGTTCCATCAAAGTAGGAGTATTCAGCCCGGCCCAAACATCGTGTCTACCACAGACAAAAATCGATATCTATCTTTGACTATGTTCTTGGGTTTATTGAACCGATCGGCAAGGGCGGAGTCAGGAGGACGAATGGGGCACCCCTACCCCCTTATAGGTGTTGTAGGAGGGGCGTTGCCCCTTCAATTTCAGCGACCCAACCTAGCCTAGAAATAATAACGAGTTTTCCTTATCATCATTATTATTACTATTCATTAGTTCTGTCGGGTGTTTTATTCTTGGGGGAGGGGGTGCTTGTTAAGTCTTTGACGGGTAAATTTCTTCCCCTCTCCCCTGTGGTATATCTTGGATCGACCCATCGGTACAGTTGTTATTGAATGTTCAAAAGATATGTTTATATCTGTCTTGTCTGGCCTTGTATGTTTTATTCAATAACATGTCGACTAATCGTTCTTTGGTTGCGGCGTATAACAACGTTTGTTATTATCATTGAACGGTATACTGGAGTTATGAATCAATTTCTGCGAGCTAAAAAAGGAGCTGACAGGCTAAAAATTGATCTTCAAGAAGTGTCCGTTCTGTCATCCCCCCCCCCCCCCCCTTCATTGCCTATCTTGGGAAGTAGGTCCCAGATACGCGAGTGGGGAAATATTAGTAGTATAGCCACAAATCGAAATTTTAACAACCCGATAACCAAGATGTGCTCCAACAAATTGGTCCCCCTCCCCCGTCGATTTATTCTATTACCAACTTCCAATCCATTTAGTCCAGCGCCCTCTATTGATCATCTAACATGAGCGCAACAAAACGGTCACTACCGCCCCTTCCCCCTCTCCCCGTTTTGAAATAAGCATAAATACATTTATTAAAAGGGAAATTAACACCTTGAATTACCGTGGTCTCATTGAATGAAGAAAGGTCAGATGAACAAATTGTGAAAATTTTGAGCAAACTCTGACAACCCGTTCAAAAGTTATGGATTGTCAAAGTCACAGCTTGCGATCTCTACCGCTGATGGGGATCCATGCAATCTGTGACGTCATGTCGGACAACTCCTCATTCACTCTGTATATACAATTTCGCATTTTCTCCCCTTTTTCGGAAAGGTCAACAAAATGCCAATTTCGTGGTACAGCATTTCTTTATCGATTCTGCAAGTATTTTGAAAAGAATGATGTTGCAACCTTCCTCTAGATTTTACATTAATCCATTTTTTTAAATCATAATATGCAAAATGAATGAGGAGTTGCCCGACATGAAGTCACAGATTCCGTCGGTTTTGCCGATCGCACGGATTCCCATGAGCGGCAGTGATCGTTAAATTTCTGTGAATTTGAAAATACATAACTTTGGAACGTCTTGTCCGATTTGGCTCAAATTTTCACAGCTTATTTAACTATTTTTTTTCGTTAAATGAGAGCACGATATTTTTAGGGGTTGGTTCCCCTTTACCGCTCCGGCTAGTTAGTTTCTGTGAAAAGTCATTTTACTCACACAACCCCCTCCCCCTTTCTTTTCACGCTTGCGCACATACACACACACACACACACACACAC
>BQKZ01007935.1:6674-19197 GCA_036244855.1 Temnopleurus reevesii | reverse complement strand
GGAATACATAAAGTCTGCATTTCAAAACATGGTTCAAAAGGCACAGCCATTTAGTTGATTGATTATGCTATATAAACTATGCCCAATGTATTACAATTTTAGCGTTGGCGTGTTGCTCTGTAAACAAATGAGCAAACACTGGGAAACATTAATTGCAGGGCATTGTTGAAAACATGTACCTGAGAAACTGTCACTCTTTTATCGAAGGATACTGGTATTATGTGCACCATTGTTCAACCCCACCGTACCCCTCCCCCAAAAGAGCTAGAAGATAATAACAGTATATTCTGACTTCTTCCGATTTCGATTTTGAGTGCTTGCTCACACTCATTGAGATGTGAATAGTTTATGTCACACGTACTTCAGCGTGCAACAAATTATATCTAAAATTTAATGTACCAAAAATTTGTGTTGTTTAAAAACATTCATGCCTTTAACGCACAATTTTTGTGCAAACAAATAATTTTAGCAGTGTATACTCTCCATTTTGATTACAACTTCACTGACTTAATAACGTGATAACGTGGTAACAGATATTATATCTAAAAAAAAACGTACGAAGAACCGAAGGCAATATTGATATGCGCAAGATATTAGACGGCAAATTGTCACATTTTTTGTTATCAATGCAATGCGCTTGATACTATCATATGAATTTCTATCAAATCTTGTTGATGTTCACGACCCATTCAGAATATAATTAATCCAAATGTTTTTCATTCCATTATGCGATACGTTCTGCCATTAACCGGTCATTGATCTAAATATTGATATTGTTACAAGACAGATTAAGCCAAGGCCGGATATTCACAGTTATCACAAAACGTAGAAATGTAAAATTAAATGAGATAATAAAATTTCGTAATTACCTTTTCTAAATGTCTCCAAATTCTCACCAAGATGCATCCATGTAATCTTCAACGTCTCACGTCTATAATGTTTGATGTTGAAAAAGAATTAAATGTAAGCATTGATCACTCGCAAAACCAGACTATGTTTTGTAGATTAATGTCTTTGATGATGTCAGTCAGCCGTCCGTCAGTCATTGCCTCGCTCAGTGTGTGTCCTCTTCTCTTCATTCATTTTTAGCGTTGTGTGCTCAATGTCCTCGGCTGTTCGTTAGAATTGGATCGGGACTATCGATCCGTTACCCCGTTCACAACTTTGCATTAATACGTTGGTCCGTTCGTAACTTTGTATTAAACCTAATCGGCTCCCGTTCAATAGCTGCAGTGTAGGTGTACTGTTATGGCTTGTTGGTCGTTCTGATCCGTGTTGTTCCCATTCAAATGACTGGTAAAGCCAAGTCACACCACCACACTTCTCTACTCCTACCGCTGGACTACCACCTGATCATGTTTGTTCCTAATCTGGAATACCAAACCTACTGGATGTTCATAGCATGTTTACGTCTCTGGGTGGAACAGGATACTTCTTCGTTTCATAAGTTTTATTTCCTATATGAAACGGTAGACATATTGTTTGATTTTGTTTTCTGCTACTTAATGTATATTGGTATATCTAGAGGGACAGGCCATATGTGTCGAATTTAATGATAATTTGGGGGCTTTTAGCCCCTCAACTAGGACTTATGGGGGTTCAGGAGTTCAAAATTTGAACTAACGAACTTAATTGCCCATTCACTATGACGGGACGAAAAGGGGGTGTCTGGGATCTCTAAGATTCATTTAGGGGTTGCCTTTTGTCAGGGGTACTACCGACGAGTCCGACAGCCCACGAGTCCGACAGCTTACGAGGACGACATTTTGAATAATTGGTGCACGAAATAGACATTACATAAAAACGGTTTAGAGTCAGACAACTCATTAATCCGACAAAATTATGAAAACGCACATTATTACGACCGAACATTAATTTTGCAAATGAGACCGATTCTAGGTCAAATTAGTATATTAGTCCGACAGCACTATATTTACGTTAGTCGGTCTTGTAGGTCTGTTTGCGTGCTGTCGGGCTCAAAGCAAATAATTTGTCAGTGTCGATCTTGCGAGCGTGAGAGTAAAAATGTCTAGCTCGAACCTCATTTTGAAAACCGTGGATGTAGTAGGCTTATATTAATTTCTGTCGGACTCGTGAGCTGTCGGACTCGTGGGCTGTCGGAATCGTGGGATGCTCCCTTTTGTCAGTCCCTGCTCACAAACGATGGATTTCTCCCTTCCTTTGGGGGAGGGGATGGGGCATCGCCTTGATCCTGTCACCTGCTTTAGATGGATGAGAGAACATTGGAATATGTTACAGATCTTCATGTCCATGATCGTCGTTAGAAGGGTGCTAATTGTGCAAACTCCCTCCAAAATCGAAAACGTAAAACTTTTTTTTTGGAAGTGGGGAATTTCCATTCTTTTAAACCATCTTTGCTCTCCATGGCTAAATATAACGACGGTCTTTTTGTTAGCATTATTAGAAATGAAAATGGAATTAGGAGAACACCTATGTGGGACAAGGACTGAATCCGGGATCTCTAAACATTGAAAAGATGTTTTCCGTAAAGGAGCCGAGATTCTATCCTTGTTGGCAAATTCAAATCAATCAATCAACTCAAGCAACAACCGACAACCGAAAAACAAACAAAGAAGTTAAAAAAAATATATATCAAAGTTAAAAGAATGTCTTTCGATTCAATGTATTATCACTAAAATTGGAACTTGAATGACCTAGATTGACAGTTAAAATCCTAATTATTTTATCCTGCGATTTCATGATTTTCGCATTCCAAAACGCAAAAGGGGTAATCAAATTAAAAAGGCGCCAGAAATATTTTCAACCTTCACCAGGGAGGTTTTCCACCTAATCGTTCTAAAGGTATATACGCACGACTTTATAAGAAAGACTGGAGAACATTAATAAGTGCAATACACAATGATACACATAATGTTCTCGTCTATCTAGCTCAAGAACTGACACCAGTCGTGTGTAAATTACTGTGTAAAGTCGGCTTAAAGTTTTTTCGTAAATTGGTGAAACACCGCCCAGTACTTTCTTTAGGGATACTCATGAAGTCAAAGAAATATATTTGTTAAAATTGACATCATCTGGGAAAAAGTTTTGGGTGTTGCCTTTTCTCTCTGTACTGTACATGCAATTAATAATGCATCACTGAACCTAAACTATATATAGAACTTTTGGGGACTCCTTCCGACTCAAACTAAAACAACTTCAATGAAAGACATTCCATGTTTAGTGCTCTTTTTAGATTTCATCCATTCAAGTGAGGGTGTGTTTGCCTAATGAAATCATGATTTATCCTAAATGACAAAAAAGAAATACAACAATTTTTATCGTGTGTGTTTTTTTTTTGTTTTTTTTGTTGTTTTTTTTTTACTTACAAACAACAATTCATGAATGAGCATGATTTCGGTAAATTAGATAAAAGAAAAAAATGTGTTTATGCAATATATACTGGTAAACAGTCAGATCTATGACAATTTAGATCAAAAGGCGTGTAAAATTCATTTACATTTTTCCCCAAATTTTTGCTGAGGACCGATATTTTTCATTGTGTTTTTTGTAAGCTCAAGGTACTGGAGAACGGAAGCCCAAATATCTTTATTATTTTTTTTTCACAAATTTGATCTATCTAGTTATCTATTTGTACTTTTCACTTTTTTTTAAATTTCATTATCATTTTTTTTTCTGCTCGTCCGCCCCGCAGCGGATGGGGTGTCAAATTTGAGCTGGGGTCGCCCGTGAAAGCTGAGTGTGCAGATGTACGAAACCCAAAGATTCAAGCTGTGCATAAGCTAGTTTATATCTCAAGATGGCGCTCTCCATATTGAAGGGCATGCACCTCAATTGATTTTTTTTTTTGCATTTCATTTGCAAGTCAATTACGAATGTTGATGCTTATGGTGTCGCATGGCCAATTTATTTCCTATGAATATGGAAATGAGCAATTCCACATAAAGAAATGCAAAATATTGATTTGAAAGTGCCTCTAATTTGGCTCAAGAAAGAGAGAGAAGGTTGGAATTTGTGAACAATTTTACAGACTGTGTAGGCTATATATAATGACCAGGTTTTTTTTAATGTAATAACGTTACCAACATTCTTTCAACCTTTGAGCCATCCATATGGATAATTGAATGTTTCTTACTTCCTCAAGCACTTACGTTATTTGATTGGTCTCTAAGCATATGTAAAACCGTTACTACCCACTAATTGTGAGTGGAATGAAATCTTGATTAAAGTTATTTTTATCTTTAAAGAATGGCACATTTTCTTCCCTCGCTTTGCTCGCTCATGCAATGCTACCACGTGATAATCTTGCTGTAAATTATAATGCATTTGTGTTAAATGCGGATTTTTGTTTCCAAATAATGTTTTCTCCAACAGTAGTCAAATATTGTTAAATGAAATGAATTATGTATACTTGGACGTTTCGCTTGATCGTAACATATTACAATAGTTTCATGAAATGATAGCTGCATCATCTCTCTCTCTCTCTCTCTCTATCTCTCTCTCTCTCTCTCTTTCTCTCTCTCTGCATCCATTCCTCAATTTTTCTCTCTCTCTATATCTATCTATCTTACTCTCTATCTCCCTCCGTGTGTCATTTTCTCTCCCCCCCCCATCCCTTCTCCATCCTCTTTCTTTCTTTCTATCCCTGCCCCATACTTTCTTCTCCGGTGTGGAACGGTCTTGCTTGCCGTCTGGAGCCACGTCGGGTCGATCGTCGCGCCGATGTACTCCAATAATTCCTTCCTACCAACCCTCATCACCAACTCTTATATTTCTTTCATAATATCATGCTCTGTGTGCGTGTCATCATAACAATACTTCATGAACAATACAAAAATGATAGCTCGAGGGCTTTCCTTTATTATCTATCTTACTGAACTTTGATACCGAGGACTACAATAAATGCATAGACATCAAATTACCCTTTCACATTACTTAGTTATAAACTAGTTATTTCCCCCGGCCCAATTTGAATGCTCACCAAAGAAAGAGCGTATGTGTGTGTGTGGGTGGGTGTGTGTGTGTGTGTGTGTGNAAATTCAAGCTGTTCATAAGCTAGTTTATATCTCAAGATGGCGCTCTCCATATTGAAGGGTGTGCATTTCATTTGCAAGTAAATGACGAACGTTGATGACTGGTATCATACGCCCAGTTTATTTACTATGAATATGGACATTGAGCAATTCCACATACAAAACAAAATCCAGAAATATTTTCAAAGTGCCCCTGATTTGGCCTCGGAGAGAGGAGGGCAATATTTGTGAACAATTTTACAGACCGTTTAGGCTAATGACCAGAACTTGCAAATGGTCTGATGTTAGCCGTTACCGACATTTTTCAGACCGTGGGGTCATCCATGTTGATAATAGAATGTTTCTTCCTTCCCATATTACTTTATTTGACTGTTCTCTAAGAATACGTCAATGAGCTATAAGAATAAAAATGCTGCTGAAATGACAAGTAATTCTGTTAACGTAGATGAATTGTGAGTGCAGTGAAAAGTGCGGGTTTTTTTTTTGGGGGGGGGGGGGATTTTGACATTTTCTTCTCTCGCTTTGCGCGCTCATGCAATGCTACCACGCGGTAAACTTGCTGTAAAATTTAAATGATTTCTAATAAATTATTTCAATAATCTGTTCTCCAAGAGAAGTCAAATTAAATTAAAAAAAATAAACTATGATTCATTTCTCGTATCGCTCATTTGTAACATATTACGATCTCTCTCTCTCTCTCTCTCACGCTTTTTCTTTGATGAGCATTAAAATTGGGACGGGGGAAATAACTAGGTTATAACTAAAGTAATGTGAAAGGGTAATTTGATGTCTATGCATTCATTGTAGTCCTCGGTATCAAAGTTCAGTAAGAAAGAAAATAAAGGAAAGCCCTCGAGCTATCGTGTTTTTTTTTCATTGTTCATGAAGTATTGTTATGATGACACGCACACAGAGCATGATATTTTGAAAGAAATATAAGAGTTGGTGATGAGGGTTAGTAGGAAGGAATTATTGGAGTACATCGGCGCGATGATACGACATGGAGGGATGGCTCCCGACGCGACGCCGGCTAGACCATTCCATCCCTGGCCAGGACGAATGGTGAAGGAAGAAGGATAAATGATGTGTGAAAGAGGGAGAGAGGGTGAGTGGGTGAGACAGACAGAGATGGAGAGAGAGAGAGAGAGAGAGAGGGAGAGAGATAGAGAGGGAGATAGGAGTGGGAAGGAGGGAAGGGGCAGGAGATAGATAGAGAGAGAGAGAGAGAGAGAGAGAGAGAGAGAGAGAGAGAGAGAGAGAGAGAGGGGGGGGGGGTAAGTAAAGGACAATATGTCACCAAAGTGTCCATTTTAAATAGTAATTTATCAACAACTGAACAAGAACGCAATTATCCAATTCTGCTCAAGTTTTCAGATTGTTCATACTAGTTTTCTTCATATGAACAATCTGAAAACTTGAGCAGAATCGGATAATTGCGAAATATGTTTGGATACAGAACACACACACGCACACACACGCGTACACAGACAAACATCCACATAAACAAATACACACACATGCACACACACGTAATCGTAATCCAAATAAAACGGACTTAATCTCTGATCTTCTTTGATTAATATACATCTATATGTAAATGTTTTAAATTATTCTCTCTCTCTCTCTCTTTCTCTTTCTCTCCTCTCTCCCTATCTATCTCTCAACATAACAATACCTGGCTCGTGAGCTCGTGATAATGAAATAACATTCTAATGATAAAGCATGTCTAGACGCGTGACACGACCCCTTTTCAAAGTCTAATCTTTTCATGTCCCCCTTTCCCCAAAAATATGAAAATAATGAGAAAGCAGGCAGAGGAATGAACGCACACACACACATCCCACACACGCACACACACACACACACACACATACATACATACACTTNTTGAATGCTCACCAAAGAAAGAGCGTATGTGTGTGTGTGGGTGGGTGTGTGTGTGTGTGTGTGTGTGAGAGAGAGAGAGAGAGAGAGAGAGAGAGAGAGAGTTTGTGAGAGAGAGAGAGAGAGAGGGGGAGAGAGAGGGGGAGAAGGAGAGAGGGGGATAAGTAATGGACAATATGTCACCAAAGTGTCCATTTTAAGTAGTAATTTATCAACAAGAACGCAATTATCCGATTCTGCTCAAGTTTTCAGATTGTTCATATTAGTTTTCTTCATACACTGACAGCACATCAATTTCTGTGGGAGCGGTGTATGAGGTGAAATATGTTTGGATACAGCACACACACACGCAGACACGCTAACACAGACAAACACACACACAAACACACACACATGCACACACACGTACACGCGTAATCCAAATAGAACGGACTTAATGATCTTCGTTGATTAATATACATCTATCTGTAAATGTTTTTAATTATTCTCTATCTCTTTCTCTCTCTTTTTCTCTCATCTCTCTCTCAACATGACAATACCTGGCTCGTGAGTCGAGCTCGTGATAATGAATTAACATTCTAATGATAAAGCATGTCTAGACGCGTGACACGACCCTTTTCCAAAGTCTAATCTTTTCATGTCCTCTTTTCCCAAAAGATATGAAAAGAATGAGAAAGCAGACAGTGGCATGAACGCGCACACACATCCACACACATACGCACACACACCCACACACACACAAACACACACACACACACACACACACACATATATACATACATACATACATACACTTACGCTCACACACACGTACACATATACACATTCAACTCAGCAAATCCGGCGGCCCCAAAATGAGGAGAAATTAACAGATTCACTTCGATTAAACTATATTTTTTCCTCGACTTGTTAAGTCTCACTTTTATCAGACCACTTTCGAAATCTTATTCCTAAATTTAGTAAAAAAACAAACAATCAATTACACAAATCCTACTCTCTCAGTTACAATGATACACAATATATATATTTATTTCAATTTGAGCATAAACCTTATTTGCCACGTCTTTCGAAATTCATTACACAGACAATCGCAATCTGCAAATTGCAATAATGAAACAAAAATGTTTCTGAATGAGTAATTCATTTTGTGATTTACGAACTTATCTGTTATACGGAGAGGAGGCCATCATATTATGTATAGCGAGCAGTACATTGGTTTATTAGTAAACTGGCCGATTGTCACCATGTTCAACCTCCTTGTAAATTTCAATTTCTGTTCTAGCTAAATCCTCCCTTATCCATGTACTTATTTATACTATTTCATGAAACGGAGTAAATTATTCTGAATCTTACTTAATGAATATCATTAACAAAAAAATGTAACATTATTTTGGTAATATTAGTTCTACTTACAGCATGTCATTATTATTTGCAGCTATCTAATCGAGTTGGGCACTGGGGCAGCATTATAGAAGATTCTTATCGCAGCAATCACCAGGATCATTCAAAGTAAATATGAACACTTCAATTTATGATACATGAACTATTGCACAAATGTATTTCAAACAAACACTTATAAATGAGATATTATGACAAACTCAAAGTTCAAATCAACTTCACAATGGATAATTAAAAGCAAGTTTTGTGTATTGTGGATTACTCAGTGAAAACAGCATGTTAATGAACTATTCAAGAGAAATTTTTTGACTTTGTCCTCCTAGAAATTCGACGGATGTATCCGTTTGTAATAAATAGTTCAGAGAAAAAAAATCCTCAATATGAGTTTTGAAAAAAACAAATTTACACAAAAATACAAGAAAAATACGAAACATAAACTGCCATACGTGCAGAGTGTGTATGCATATTTCTTTCTAATATCTCTCAAAGCATGCAAATGTCGATTCTGACTTAGACTCACAATATTCTTTCTTTTAAGACAATTTGGCAGAATTATTTTGATGTATATGTTCATACCATTTGATATGGAAATTCAAGTTCATCACCAGAAATGACATATTTCACCCCATGTGATTGGAGTCCGGCCTCATCATGTACAACCAAAATTAACAGCTGTATTGCAACAGAGCCGAAAAAAATTACGTGCGTTTTTCATTGATTATGACTTGCGTCGGTATGATCTATTGTTCTCAAATGTCTAAAATAACATTTTCTTTAATCAAATTGAAGTATTGCATGGAAAAAATTCAGTTAATCCCAGGTTGCCATGTATAAAATACGGGCATGGCAATCGCCATCACACGAGTTGCAAATTAGTGACTTTTAGTGACTTGTCGGACAATTCTTTGATCTTGTTGTCAATCTATATGTTTCTCATTCTTCTAGAAAAATATATGCCATAATTGCGAATAAGATATGATCTCGAGAGATGACGTTACTCTCAATTTAGGACACGCGTTTTTCATTTAATGGTGCATGGTTTAGAATGAAAATTCCACATCATTGTACTTTATCGCTCTAATTAAGGACAATGTATATTATTATTCTTTTCTTATCTTGGACAGTAGACCTTGTTCCATAAAATTGACAAAACATAAAAGAGCGACAAAAAAGTTTCATAATTTGCGACAAACTATTTGATAATCCGTTAATAAGAGATGGCGATTCGCTGAGTTGGTCACATTTTATATCTGGTATTTGGGCATAACTACAATAACCCCCCCCCCCCCTGAATATAAATTCTGTATCTGCATGGTTTAGTCAGAAAAATGTGCGCTCCAGATACGGCCATAAATTTTCGTTTTTGTTAAACATTTGTGAAAATATTTTGGATAACATTGACAAGCATATCAATGGAAAACGAACGCAATTTGGCTTTGGCTTTATTTACATCTATACATGGCAAATATATGTGTATGAATATGATTGAGACTTTCAGAGGAATCAACAAGGTTTATTAAACATTTTATAAAGATGTGCAAATTTACGATGTGCAAATTTACATGCATCTATTTTCTTGATTTATCTCAGATCTTTGAGTTCTGTGAGCGATTTCATTAACATGATCAATGTGAGCGTGTTCGTTTACTCCGGTTGGTAAAAGGCCAGTTCATGGTCATTATTTAAGCCACTGCAGAAAGCATGTTGCCCTACATTTCAAGTTGTACGAATGTCTACACGATAATCAAATAATTTAATATAAATAAAATGTATTCTTTCTTTGGATGCAAAGTAAAAAATCAAGATGTTATAGTGATTCTTCTTGAATAGCTGTCAATGTTGGCGAATCTACCAAGTCTTCTCTCTTGTTAAAAGCCGTTTCGACATCATTCAACCAGCTGAGAATACGATTCTTTGTGCAATCATCGATAAACTTTTCATCAGGAAAGGTTGCTCTCCTCTGAGGGAGCTTAGTTTGGATGTACTTCTGCTCCTGCGATGTTTTCATGTATTTTTGCTCCTGTGAGCTTTTGAGGTATTTTTGTTCCTGAGGTGGTTCATGTACTGGGTCCTTGATGTCGAATTGTAATGCCTTTTGTCGTAGCGTGCGCGGTGAATCAAACGATGACGAAACGGTGGCTGACATCAGCTTCGACGACGATGACGACGCTTTCATCTTGCCATCGTATTGAATGGTATAGACGACGTGCCTGGATACGGGTCGCTGATCGATGTTGGGCAGTCTGGAAGACTGGAGATCGGACTCGGGTTCGTTCATGAAACATTCTGTCCGACATCGTGCATTCACGTCATCGTCATTAGCATTATTATTGTCAATGGTATTGTTGTTATTATTCTCCATATCTGATGGTTCATCGAGGTCATCTACGGGTGCTTGGGATCCACTGATCCATCTCCTCCTTCTGCCGAGAAGCTTCGGCCCGGCTGCCGATGTCTGTTTCGCTGAATGCGTGATCGATGCGCTCGATGCGTCAGACGACATCGCAACTCCGCTGCTCCGGACGCTAACATCATGCGATGAGTTTGAATCGCTTGTCGGTTCATTCTTTCCCGATCGGACGAGACGGAGTTGGCTTCGTTTAATGCGAAATTGAAGTCTCGACGATGTAGGCGGCGACGGAAGCGAGGACGATGTCGGCATGGTGGTTGAATATGATCTCATCTTCTTCTCACAGCAAATTGGATCGCACAGGCTTCCACTAAGTGTCCTGTAACGACAAACATAGTCATCCATTAGAGTCATGACTGCACTTCTTGACCATCAAACATTCACCAAAGAAATAACTCCACAGTCGAAACGATTTTAAATATATATATTTCTTAGCAGTTGTCGAGGAGCAGCAATCGATCTAAACTCCTGATCACAGAATGACTCTGTTAATTATGGATTCGCATCATATCATACTTTTTAAACCGGATTCGTTTGAATGATAAACATAACCTTTGATTTAAACAAACAATCGAGCCAAAAAAAAAATCTATCAAACTCGCGATATACGTGACAACGGTCAAGAGATTCCTAATAAAATTGTTTGTTTTTGACACCTTGTTATCTTTGTTATCACTGCGATGAGTCAGACATATGCAAAATACGGGTAAAGGGAATCGTGCTGTAATATTTAGGGGACCCCCCCCCCCCCTTATCAGTTGAACTTGCTCCGGTCAAACAATGCCTATTAATAGACATGAAGACATGAACATACAAATTCTAGGTAAAAGGTCATCCGCAAACAAAAAATGCACGATAGCATACGCGCACCTTGGAATGGGGGTGGGAGAGGGCTTGGGCAGGTAAACGAAATAGCGTACTAATAAGGGGTTCAAAATTTTGAAATGAGAGTTGTTTTTTCTTTCAACTCCTCGATCGGGGGCGCCAGATTCCAAGAAGGTCTGGCCTTTCGGGTTATGAAATCGTGAGTGCGTGCCTGGATAGCGCCAACTTATCCTAGATCTGTTGTTTGGTATAAATTCAGTGATTGACGATAGTGCCTTGTGTACTGACGGTTTAGAAACCAAATTCTGTACTGTGTTGAGTTTTTAGTTTCAAGTTCAAGTTTAAGTTCAAGTTCAAGTTCAAGTTTTATCTTCCACAAATCACAAATCATAGTATATGTGAAGAAACGAAACAAAACATTACAATGTAAAATAAAAGATATAAAAAAATACAAAGATATTTAGTATAATCATGTATAGAGACAAAATTTTAAAAAGGGTATATTCGACTTCATATCTAATACAGATTTTTTTTAGAAATTCCATTCAGATCAAAATCGAGTTTGATTTCACTTATCTGCTCATAATTATATTTCACCCGTAACTTTCAGGACATATTATACTATGGTTCTACAACTCAAATTGAGGCTGTTTCTTTGAACATATCCGTTTATATCATATATCTTCATTCTCCTCTATTTCATAATGAATATTTAGCTACTTAGTCGTAATGTAACATAAACGCTAGATAACAATTTCAAAAGAAGTTTGTATTTGTGCCAAAATTCCATTCAACCAAAATTCACAAACAGAATTAGGATTGAAATAATGCATGGAGTTTTGTAACAATGTTATGCTCTGAGAAAACTGAGTCTAAAGTTTTAGATTGGTTTGGTTTGGTTTTATTTACCGTCATAAAAATAATCAGAATACATGGAAAACAATATACATGAATATATACAACTAAAATTCAATACATAGAGACAAATATTTCA
>BQKZ01007934.1:8228-23281 GCA_036244855.1 Temnopleurus reevesii | reverse complement strand
GATCCAAGGCAGTTCCTCAAAGAGAATGGTTTCAAGGGTATCCAAGGTCACAAAATATAAGTTGTATATTACTTAGGTTCATAAAAATTAACATAAAATTACTTGATATTCATAAAAATTACTAGTGAATGAGGTGGGGGGGGGGGCGATCCATTTAATTCTCAATGCCATTCATCTGCCAAATTATAAAAGATAAATAAGTGTACGCAAATCTAATTAGAAAACTTACAACGGCATATAGACGATGGTTGTGACACCCCCCGCTGCAGCAGCCCTCGTAGCGGTCCGGTACCCCTCCCAAAGGGTGCGCTTCGACTTGTTCATATAAATACCAACCCCTCTACCCGAAGAGAGTGTCCCGTGATCAAAAACTTACAATGGCATATCGACGATAGTTGTCACGCCCCCTGCTGCAGCGGCCCTTGTGGCAGTCCTGTACCCTTCCCATAGGGTCCGCCCTGGCTCGTTCACATGGACATGACTGTCGACTACCCCTGGCATGACCAAATTCTGTCCTGCATCGATATCCTGCGCAAAGAACAAAGCACAAAGAGTTTGCAAATGTGCTGTTTATTTGAATGTGCTCTTAAAAGAGTCTTGTCTGACTGTCCATTGCCCCTGGCATAATGAAGTTCTTTCCTGCATCAATATAATTTATACAACACAAAGAGATCACAAATGTGCTGTAAATTTGAAGGTGCTCTTTTAAAAAATGTTGTCTAACTTTCAACTGCCCGTGGCATGACAAATTTCTGTCCCGCATCAATATCCTGCAAAAAGCACAAAGAGATCATAAATGTATTCTATTTATAAGGTGACATTTAAAAATATGTTGTCTAACTTTAAACTGCCCTGGCATAATTAAGTTCTTTCCTGCATCAATATCATTAATACAACACAAAGAGATCACAAATGTGCTGTTTATTTGAAAGTGCTCTTAAAAAAAAATATTGTCTAACTTTCAACTGCCCCTGGCATAATTAAGTTCTTTCCCGCATCAATATCCTTAATAAAACAAAAAGAGATCATAAATGTGCTGTATATTTTAAAGTGCTCTTAGAAAAAATGTTGTCTAAACCTTAACTGCCCCTGGCATAATCAAGTTCTGTCCCGCATCAATATCCTCCAAAAAAGCACAAAGATATCACAAATGTGCTGTATACGGTATTTGAAGGTGCTCTTTTTAAAAATCTGGTCTAACTTTCTACTGCCTCTGGCATACTTGAGCTCTGCCCCGCATCAATATCCTGCAAAAACACAAATATATCACAAGTGTGCTGTACATTTTAAAATGATCGTAAAAAAAATCTTGTCTAACTTTCAACTGCCCCTGGCGTAATTCAGTTCTCTCCTGCATCGATATCCTGCACAAAACACAAAGAGATCACAAATGTGCTGTACATTTTAAAGTGCTCTTAAAAAAAATGTTGTCTAAACCTTAACTGCCCCTTGCATAATCAAGTTCTGTCCCGGATCGATATCCTGAGCAAAGAGATCACAAATGTGCGGTTTATTTGAAGGTGCTCTTTTAAAAAATCTTGTCTAACTTTCAACTGCCCCTGGCATAATTAAGTTCTTTCCTGCATCAATATCATTAATACAACACAAAGAGATCACAAATGTGCTGTAAATTTGAAGGTGCTCTTTTAGAATATGTTGTCTAACTTTCAACTGCCCGTGGCATGAATAATTTCTGTCCTGCATCAATATCCGTAATAAAACACAAAGAGATCACAAATGTGCTCTATTGATGATGTATATTTGAAGGTGCTCTTAAAAGAAATTCTTGTCTAACTTTCTACTGCCTCTGGCATACTTGAGCTCTGTCCTGCATTAATATCCTGCACAAATTACGAAGAGATCATTGATATTCTACAAATGTAAGGGTTTCCTAAAAGAAACCTAAATTAATGATGATGTACAGCACCTGTGCACCCTTAGGATTTCTTCTCACCTTAGTAAAAGAAAGAAAACAAAGTTGGAACAGTCAATCAGTTACATTTTTACTACATTTGTTCATTTATCAAATTTAGTTAAAAACTGGGTTGCGTCTGAAGACAGGATTAAATGTAGTTCTGTTATACATCGGATTCATTTCCTGATCGATAAAAATCACAACTGAAGTGTGTACTTTTCTCAAAAAAAAATTAGAAAAAGTACTATTAAAAGGTACAGTTTTTCAGAATGTAGATGATACATGTACATTTACATTTGTAAAAAAAAGTGGGAGGAAAGAAGAATTAGGTTTCATTTGAATAATTTGACCTCAAACATCACAGGTTTCATCATCTAAATTGCTACGTGTATGTACATGGTCTTTGCGATAATCCACTTCGAAAGAACAATTGATCTGACCTTTACAAACATCTATTTCAAAATGTTAGTTTATAATAAAACGTCCTATATATCACCTTCTTCCAAATGTACTTTGTAAAAATACAACCTTTGCAATCCTCTCCAGAGTCCTTCACAAAATAATTGTTAAGATATGGCCTTTGCAATCATGTAAAATTTAATATATGTTGCCTTTGCAATCATCTACTTCAAAATGTTAATTGCAAATAATGATTACCTGTCATGTATGTCATGAAATAATTGGCATAACAATATGGCCTCTACTACCAGGGCGGTGTTTCACCAAGATAAGAAAGACTTTACACACGACTTTACGTTCGACTGGTATCCCTTCTTGTGTGTAATAATTCATAATAGTGCGCACATTCAGCGCAAGAATTTATACCAGTCGAACGTAAAGTTGTGCGTAATTTTAAGAACGACTTGGTGAAACACCTCCCAGTATACATATTTCACGCACTCATATTATGTAGGGCTGTACAAACCAACTTGCCTAAATGCCTACAGGGGGAACAAAATTGAGCCATTGGTCAGGTAAATAAAATTGTTACAGTTAGTTGGGCAAATAATGGTTTTCTTTAAAGGTGAACTTCACCCAGATATTGATGCACTCTCAGTGGAGGAAGAAAAATACAATGATTAAACTGTGAAAATTTGAGCAAAATCCAACAATCCATTCAAAAGTTATGAATTTTCAAATTTTGATTTAAACTCCTCATGGGCCCCTTGAAATGGCAACAAACAGGCACAAAATGGATGCCAACATGGAGAACTCTCCATTTACTTTGTACACAGAATTTCACATTTTCTTCTTTTTCTAGAATAAGTAGAAAAACAAAATTAACATAATTCATTCCGAAGTGCATGCAGAATCAAAATATCCATATCATACTTGAAGAGAAAAGTACAATTTTGTATACTTTTTGAGAAAGAGAAGAAAATGTGAAATTCTGTGTACAAAGTGATTGGAGGATTCTCCATGTTGGCAGCCATTTTTTGCCTGTACGTTGCCAATTTTGAGGAGCCCATGAGGGGTTTGAATCAAAACATTGAAAATTCATAACTTGTGAATGGATTGTTGGATTTTGCTCAATTTTCACAGATTGACCATATGATCGTATTTTTCTTCATCCACTAAGTGCACATCAATGTCTGGGTGAAGTTCCCCTTTAAGTTTACATGTGAGGTCCAAGAACTATGTATTCTTTGCTTTCAATTTATTATTGTTTGTGATAATCAATAGCAAGGCCTACAGTGTATCAATCAACTTCACAAAAAAAGGTTCAGCCAATTGTTCTTTTAATTTTAGAGTTTTAGGGCAGGAGAAAAGTACGTTTGGGCAAGTGGAATTAAAAATTCCTGTAGCACCCTGCCATGTTATGGGGTAATCAGCTATAAAACACAATGAAAAATATCAATCCAAGGAGGTGTTGCTCAAAAGTTGCCGTCAATCGCAAGTTGCAGTTGAACGGAGCGCGGCAATCAAAATCATTGTTTCATGCGCGCCTAGTTAAATGCGCATACGAAAATGAATGAAAATGGATGAAAATGCCCGTTACAATTTGTAAAGTTGCAGTTGATCTGCCGTTGATTTCGAGCAACACCCCCTACTCTTACAAATTGCAGAAATTTCTAATGAAGGGGTGACCAGTAGCATAGAATGTCTCGCTCATGTGTGAATATGGGACCTCCAACAACAGCTTATCTCAATCTAAATCAACAGAATAAACTGAAGATGTACTAGGATGGAAGGCCGAAGTAATTTCAAGAATAACTTGTTATCCACTTAGTACAAAAAAGTACACCCGGATTTGGGTAGGTCACCATAAAGGAGTTATCACAAACAGTGACTACAGACATTGATCTGGGAATAATTTTCTGAGTATTTAGCTGTCTCTTTTGGTAACGTATCTGCAGACAGATTAATTATTGGAATGTTATCTAATTCTAAGTAAATTCATATTATTTGTCTCTTTCACGATCCGTTCTCTCAAATTTCATCCCCGTATATCATTCCCTGGGCACATTTGCATCTTACATGTACCAGTCAGATGACAAACATTCTAAAACATTCGGAAAGAGCAACCGTGTTTTGTCAGTGCAAAAAAAAGGACTTTATTGAGCGTCAGTCACGATGCTTACTGATCAAGATAATGTTCCTGCCAACTGGTCTAATACCACCGTTGTGAACAATGGCCCTCAACAAATGCCATCTTTCACGTGCATGGTCAGTCTTGGATTGTGCTTTATTTGTTTTATTGGCAACATGTTGATCCTAATAGTCATACCCCAAATCCCTTCTGGGGAGATGGGAGGGTCAACCAAAATCTTCAACCTCGGTGAGGCAGTCAGCGAAGTGGTCAACTCTGGGATTTACTTCACTGCTTTCATCTCTGAAATGGTTGGCAACTTGGTGGGCTGGACAAACGGAAGAGTGACATTTTGTAAAGTAGTCGGATTCATGATATCTGCTGGGCCGGGACTCAGCATCGTGCAGATAGCTCTTCTTAACATGGACCGGTATGTCTTCATTGTCAGACCCTTTCTCTACTCCAGATTTGTTACGCCTAAGCGTGCACTGACCGCTTGCCTGACCATGTCCATGTTTAATCTATCACTTTTACTCCTATTTGTAATCGTAAACAAAGCTTCACTTGACATCATTCGCTACAACGACCAGTTGAAAATATGTATTGTGGATTTCTCGGATCAGGCGTTTCTGCCTTTTTCGCTCTGTATGTTTGGCGTGGCATGGTTAACTATGCTAGGTCTCGTTGCGCAATACTGCCACATTGTACGAATATCCAAGGATCACATGAGCCGCATGAAACCTCGCGGTAGGCAGGGGCGAGTCTTCAGGACCCAAATTCCCTGGAATGCCAATCCTGTCTGTCCGATAGTAACATCAGCAACAACAAAGGAACCCAAAGAAAATGGCGCAGGTATCTCCAAAAGTCAGATTGAAGACTCAGAAGCACGCAACAAATTTGAAAACTGTACTGAATGTTCGTTAGAAGATTGCCCTAGTCCAGTCATCATGAAAGCCAATCTGAACGAACAACGCATTCGAGACGTTCCACAGTATAATGACGAAGCGTCGTCACCAACCGTCGGAAAAACCATGACCTCTGCTTCTGATGGCGCTAATCTTAAACCCATAAACCACTCTCTGCCTAGAAGTTCATCAAGCAACTATAATGACCTGACAACACAGGGTAGTCGTTTCAACAAGGGAGACACATCAGAAGCACCTAAAAGAGCAGAATCATTAATGTTCCGCCATAATCTTCGAATCCTACGCACACCTCTCCTGATCACACTTCTCTTCTTCATCACTTTCCTGCCTCCAACTTTCCTGAACACGTACCTTGTTGTAACAGGCCAGCATATCGATCCTGTTATCCATGCATCTTTTCTGAGCCTTCTTGCAATCAATGGAACGTTCAACATAGCTGTTTATTACTTCACAGTCAAATCATTCAGAGAGACAGTCGGGAGGATGTTCAGACGAAGATAGATCAAGGTATTTTTAATAATAATAATAATAATAATAATATTGATTATTTATATAGCACTAAAAACAGAGATTATCATAGCGCTTTACAATTTAAGAGAACAAAAGATGAAAACAGTTTTATTACTGTGGGAAAAGGTAAGTCTTAAGATATTTTTTAAACGTACCAGAAATTGAGATTGCCTGTATTGCAAGAGGAATACTGTTCCAAAGTTTTGGAACAGCTACTGAAAAACGCTTTTCAGCTGTTTTGAGTCTACACTTTGGTATGACAAGTTGAAGCGTGTCTGATGAAGAGCGGAGGTTTCGAGAGGGTCTGGGTTATGTTTAATAAAGCCGTGCATGACAAGTGATCATTTTCTGAACTCAAAGATACAGAGGGTGATTTTACGTCCGGCTGGTGCTAGTGTTTATATACTAAATCACTAAGTCCCCGAATTTTGAAATTAAATAAAAAATCAGCCAGTGCTAGTGTTGATCAATGGAACATTCAACATAGCTATTTATTACTTCACAATTAAATCATTCAGAGAGACAGTCAGGAGGATGTTCAGACGAAGATAGATCAAGGTTTTTTAAAGGTCTGGGTTATGTTTAACAAAGCCGTGCATGACTGGTGATCACTTTCTGAACTCAAAGATACAGAGGGGCATTTTCACGGTAACTGACGTTACACGGCACCAATCTTCAACATCTTTAATTTTGTGTATCTCTCTTACTACAAATGAATGGAGTTTGTTAAGGATATAGTTAATGAAACTATCCTTAATGAATAAACTGACACTGATTTTCTCAATGCTACTTCATTTGTTACGTTTCAGCAAGCAAAAATGTGTCGGTAACTGACATTACGCCAAAAGGACATGGAAAATGAAGGGGTAGAGTCAAAGTCACATCTCTTGTCTCAGACTCGTAATGATTATCTACTTTTTTGTATATATTTCACCTAGGTTCTTGGGAAAAAATATGCAAAGTTATGAGCAATTTGAATTATCTGTTTTAATGCCATCAAAAATGTACGAAAGACATGTAGGTAACTGACGTTACGTAACTGACGTTACACTTAAATCCAGTGTTGTTTTTGCATCTTTCCATTCTTGTTTTATTCATTAACTACCTAAAATCTGTTGAAGTAATCCATTAAAATCAATAAAATGAAAAAAGATCCCAAAAAAATTACCTTATAAAAGAATAAGAAGAATTTAAAGCAAATTTTTGTGACCATAGTCCCATATATGCAATTTTTTGTTTGTTGATTTTATTCTCCGTAAGAAGGTCAAATTGCAAATTGTTTTATATTAGATGGTTGTCCGTAATGTAAAGAAGACTCTGTAGTAATTTCAGATTTTCACTTTGAACTATGAGGGCAATACTATGTCTGTAATATAAAGAAAACTCTGTAGTAATTTCAGATTTTCACTTTGAACTATGAGGGCACAGTGCGACTTCAAATTTTGGGGCTCTGTGTCTTTCCGTGGTGAAAATGCCCAGAGGGTAATTTTACGTCCGGCTGGTGTTAGTGTTTATTTACTAAATCACTAAATCCCCGAATTTGAAATTGAACAAAAAATCAGCCAGTGCTAGTGTTGATCAATGGAACATTCAACCAAGGGGCTTTAAGCAACAGGAGTGATGACAAAACACAACAATGGAAATCACCTGGTGTAATTGAAAAGAACAGCAATGCAATCACTGGGCTTTGTAAATCCTTTGATCCCTAACTCTGATACCGCCTAATACCAGTAGAGCGGGAAGAGACACCAAACAACAGGTCTCGAATTAGGAATTTTTAGGGTCAAGGCCACTTTGAAAAAGGGCACCTGTAAAAAAAGGGCACATGGCCTTAGATTTTTTTTATTTTTCAAAGGGCACCAAGGCCACTGAAAAAGGCACCAAGGCTGCAGGCCTCGAAAGTCACCAGATTTAGGGGCAGGCAATTTTTTTATTTTGGGGGCATTTTTCTGCATAATCTCTCAATTTTTTTTCAGGGCATCAAGGCAAGTCAGAGGGGCATCAAGGCAAAACCAAAAAATATTAATAGACTATGTTATTTATGCATAATTTATTATATTATTAATTATGAAATTGTGATAATTTATGTAAATTATTAATATTTGATTAGCACACGTACAACATATGCATCCTTTATAGCATATACACACACACACGCACACACATACAAACACATAACATACTGACAAACATCCCAGCTCCCCTAATTAAAAAAAAAAAAAAACATGGAAATAAAGCTTTGACTAGAATGAAATAAATGGTAGATGAAGTGAGCAACTGTAATCAATTTTACACCAGGAAAACAATCAATACATCACACACACACACGCACACCCAATCCCTACATAAAGAATGATAATTCAATAAAGAAATTTTAAAAAAATGAAAATTAATCATACTATTTAGTCATCTATGTTTGTGGAAAACATCTTTGAATGTCACATTATTTTTCATTTATTTAGTTCATGAAACTATTTTACAAAGTATTTCTATGTATGATACTTCAATAAAGATTATATTTTAACCAGACTTAGATGTGTGAATGGTGATTTACTTTTCATCTAGCAACCCCCCCCCCACCCGTCCCTAACCTCTCCCCTCCCTTGCCCTTCCCCCAACCCTACCATAAATTTAACAAACCTTACCCCGGGCATGTGCTGCCGTGGCTAAACGGTGCGTTTATTTTTTTATTTATTTATTCAAATATTTTCAGGAATTAATATTGTTTTCTTGATTGTGGAAGAATGCCGTATAAAAAATATTATTCATGAACTAAGGCATAGCGTGTCCAGTCACCAAAGCAGGCTGACCACCGTGCCCACCAACTTGCTAGTGTGCTGCTAACAAGCTAAAAAATCAGGAATTACAACTATATCTAGGTGCCGAATATTATCATAATTGCATATAAATTCTCACGGGACATTTGAAAATAGGGATAAAATCTCGTTTTCATTGCGAAGTCCGTGACAAATACGATATGAAACATCAATCACAAACACTGATTTCAATGTGTGGGGCAATGATATCTACCATGATATATCAATAGCAGAAATCATCAGAGGTGGACTGCCCGATTCAGACAGCGGGGGTGTAATATTTTCAAAGCTTCAAAACAGGCAGAGAAAATTATGTTTAGCGATGAATTATGAAACAGAAAATAGTTTTAAAAGCTTATTATTCATTTAAAAGTTTTCTTTCGCGATAGAGAAATAGAACGGTGTATTCAAATATTAAAAGTTCGCTTATCGTCCCTCACGAGTCCCATCCGAGTGGACGCGTCCTGGAGCTTTGGGATTTTCCGTTTCCCAGGCCAGTGGTATTGCAATAGTGCCCCTCGCTCGCACGCTGCATTTCTGCCCAATCCTGAGGTCGATATTGCCCCCCAAATCCTGCTTTGCTAGGAAAACAGTTGCCCATAATCGAATGTGACCAAAACAAATCGTAAGTTAAAATATGAAATATTTGCACTTTAATTTAGCACTCCGGCTAATTGGCAGATAACAATCGAAAATTCGTTGAAATACATTTCAAAGCAAAAATAGACGATCACAAAGAAGGCGATTTGAATTGGGAATGAACTCATTCGTATTCCGAGTGTTTCAACATTCATTCAAGATTATTTTACAAAGAATATAACAAGAAACGGACTTCAGATTTTGAGTCGAAGTTGGAATTGTAAGTTGGGAAAATCTAGACAGACGCACTTTTTTTGGGCCAAGCTGAGTGTGAGCCGAGCGCAAGCGATGTGCGTGCTTATGAATAGGGGAACCACACACTCGCTGTTTGACTCCGTATATATATGGCACCGATAATGTGTGAGAGAATCAGAGTGCATGTGGGGCCGGGGAAAGTCAACAGATTCTCACTCTCGACTCAATCACAAACACTGATTTCAATGTGTGGGGCAATGATATCTACCATGATATATCAATAGCAGAAATCATCAGAGGTGGACTGCCCGATTCAGACAGCGGGGGTGTAATATTTTCAAAGCTTCAAAACAGGCACAGAAAATTATGTTTAGCGATGAATTATGAAACAGAAAATAGTTTTAAAAGCTTATTATTCATTTAAAAGTTTTCTTTCGCGATAGAGAAATAGAACGGTGTATTCAAATATTAAAAGTTCGCTTATCGTCCCTCACGAGTCCCATCCGAGTGGACGCGTCCTGGAGCTTTGGGATTTTCCGTTTCCCAGGCCAGTGGTATTGCAATAGTGCCCCTCGCTCGCACGCTGCATTTCTGCCCAATCCTGAGGTCGATATTGCCCCCCAAATCCTGCTTTGCTATATATGAAATATTTGCACTTTAATTTAGCACTCCGGCTAATTGGCAGATAACAATCGAAAATTCGTTGAAATACATTTCAAAGCAAAAATAGACGATCACAAAGAAGGCGATTTGAATTGGGAATGAACTCATTCGTATTCCGAGTGTTTCAACATTCATTCGAGATTATTTTACAAAGAATATAACAAGAAACGGACTTCAGATTTTGAGTCGAAGTTGGAATTGCAAGTTGGGAAAATCTAGACAGACGCACTTTTTTCGGGCCAAGCTGAGTGTGAGCCGAGCGCAAGCGATGTGCTTGCTTATGAATAGGGGAACCACACACTCGCTGTTTGACTCCGTATACATATGGCACCGATAATGTGTGAGCGAATCAGAGTGCATGCGGGGCCGGGGAAAGTCAACAGATTCTCACTCTCGACTGAGCGGACACATACTGCCACTGGGATGGGAAAGGCCGCTAGTCGCAGAGTAGTGGAGTTGATTAGTGAAGTTTGGAGTGAGGGGAAAGCCGAAAAGGCGTGGTAAAAGTAACTAAAATCATCATTTGGGGAGAAAGGGCACCACTGCAAAATAGCGAAGGACTTCATTTGGGGAGATAGGGCACCACGGCCAGATAGAAAAAGGGCATTTTGGGATGGCCGTAAGTATATGCTTAAATTGGAAGGGCATCACGGCCATGAAGAAGGGCACCGACGGCCATGGCCGTCGGTGGCCGTCGGCTTATTCGAGGCCTGAAACAACTTTTTAAAATTATGATGCGCAGTACATTTCAGGGATTTCCAAACTTATGTGGTAGATGTGCAGTTGTTTTTATTGCGACCAAGAAAATATTTTCAAATTTTCGTGTCATCTCAATAAGAACTCTTGAAGATATAGCTAAAAATTTCGAAAATACCAACTTATTTTCGACTTGATTTTACTCATTTCCACACGTTTCCACATGTTGTACGCTTCATATTGATTTTTGCAGCTGATGTCATTCTGTCAGATAAACCTATTGATATTCGCGGGCAAGTGCGGGCAATTAAGAAATTATCATTTTAAATTTTAGTTTTTGGGTTCGCTTGCACCCAAATACTGTGAAAATATAACTTGCATGGCTAGGTCAGCAAAAACTTTGCACGATTCAATCAGCATCACAATTAAACATTCAACATTGTTCGTGTTATGGTGTTAAGCACCAGAGCTATTTCTTTGTTTTCCCATCTGAGTAAATCTTTTGTTTAGTGTGCATATTTGTCATGTTTCTGATGATTTCACCTGCGCGGCATCACAGTTACTTCTGAGCGAACTTTATCCTTGTGTTCATACATCCATGATTCAACATCTGTACATGTAGCCGTTTATTCCTTCACAATAAAATCATTCAGAGAGACCATCCGGCGGATGTTCAGAGGAAGATAGATTTGAGATATTTACAGACCTGTTGAGTTTCATTAAGCTGTGCACGCCCGGTGGCCATTTCCTACACTCAGTGATAAAGAGGGTGATCTTACATCCAAAGGAAGATAGACCAGTTCTTGCTCTTGATACGCATTAACATTATCAATCGTTGCACACAAGATTGAGGTATTTACGCGCATGGGTTTTGCTTAATGAAGCTGTGCATGACTGGCGACTATGCAAAACTGGTGACCGTTTCCTGCATTCGATGGTACAGAGGTTGATGTTTACATCTGGTGTTAGTGTTATATGATTTACTAAATCATAGTAACACACCAAACATAAAATCTAACAAAAAAATCAGCTAGTGTTGACGTTTGATATTAGTGATATGGTTTTGGTAAATGTTGTTTATGTTGTCTGCTTAACCGAACTCAGCCGTCGGTGTTTAATTTTGTATACAAATTTCAATTGACTAAACACTTAACCCTGAGAGATTAAGAAAATTCATTTCAGGGTCGGTTAAAACTATTAAAACTATCCCTGGGGTATATCTCTAAAATTCACAGAAGCCGCTCTAGCGCCCTCTCACTAGCACTATAAAGCATACCCTACAGCAAAAGTTCATCATTTCTAATGCGGGATAACCCAACGATCTCTGAATCCAAACGGAGGGCCAACAAGAGAGAGAGAGATAGTGTTATTACGCAGGCCCAGGTTTCCTCACATTTACACAAATTCTTCACCCAAAAATTGCTGTCAAGATCGTGTAAGTTTTTATATTTTGTATGAAATATCTAATTTTACACTAATTACAGTGTATGTCCTTGAGCATTCACATTTTTCAATGCCGCCTTGAAATAATTGCAATTTAGGAAGATATCTTTACTTTTAGCATCCAAAATTCATTGTGCCGATTCATCGCACTGGTAAGATGAGCACATTTTGGGGGTATTGACCCCTTCTTTGCTCTCTACGGCGTAAGGGGTTACCTGACCCTGGTAGTATGACCTTTTGACCTTTACACACCGGAACCTCATTCTAAAGAGGTTCAATTTATGGTCCCTAGACTAAAAACTTACCCTCTTTGGATCCCATGGCCGCTGATTTAGATTTGTTTGATGGATGGCATGTATGACCCCATCTTTGATCTCTACGACGGAAAAGGTCACCTGACCCAAGCAGTATGACCTTTTGACCTTTACACACCGGAACCTCAGTCTAAATAGGTTCAATTTATGGTCCCTAGACTAAAAACTTACCCTCTTTGGATCCCATGGCCGCTGATTTAGATTTGTTTGGTGGATGGCATGTATGACCCCATCTTTGATCTCTACGATGGCAGGGGTCACCTGTCCTCCGGGCAGTACGACCTTTTGACCTTTAACACGTAGACAGCTCATCCTCTCGAGAGATTCTAAATTTTTTGAAAACAGAATAAATATAAAGTCTTATAGCAATGGTTAAGATTTATCTGAACCACACATTTAAAAAGGACTAAAGTTAAGCCCCCCCCCCCCCCCCTTCTTACGGGAAGCCTTTATTTGGATTACTCATAATTAATGCGACTGTGCACATGCCAAGTTTTGTCTAAATTACTGTTGTTTTATGACAATTTGAAGCATAGTACACGTATGGGATGGGCTGGAAAGATGCCCTAAAACGCTTCACCATGTTCTTTGTATCACTATTGCTATTTGTTTGTCAAAAGAGGGCGCTAGACCACTAATTTGTTCCGGCCAATTTGAGGATTTATCTAAGTTCCTAGTGGATGTTAGTTTGAATTCCTTTCCGGGCTGGGAGTTAATGTAGGACAATTTTTGAGCATGAGACATTAAATGGTTCCTAAGCAATCACTTAGAAAGAGTAGTATTCATGGAATGAAAAGTAGGAAACTACATGTAACAAAGGTTGTTTCTGCGATGTAAATGAATCAACATTTACGGCACTAGGTGTTGGGCATTCGAATTTGTTCAAGTATGTATTTTCTAAGGTTGTTTTTCCGGTGTACCTGAATTAATTAGTTTGATTATTCGAGAAAAGGAAGCTCCACCCATTGTGGGTGTGGAGACATTGCGAGGGTCAAGGCGGCCTGTACATAACACGTGTGGGCAGTATGTCATTCATAAAATCCCCGCCCAGAAATGGCTAAGATTATGATTTAGATTGATGTGCTGCGCGGAAGCTGTGTGCTGATTGGTTACGGTCCAACTTCATTTCCTGCGTGTATTAATGGGCAATAAAACAAGGTAACATGAGGGAAGGCCTTGCCATTTTTTTCCAGTTCCCTCACCGCCATGCATAATGTCGCAGCTCTAAATTTCGTCCTGCATATTCGCCCAGTCCGCAGATCCTGTTTTCTTACTTAACCAATTTTCGCCAGCTTCCGAGCCACCAAATATCATGAATGTTGTCACATTTTCCGAATAAATAAATATATAACTTTGAGTTTCGATTTTACTTTGATTTGGACACTTCAACCTGTTGCTTTTCGCGTGCTTATTTCAACACGTGTCTACTACTTCGAGCTTGTTCCACCGTCCCATTACACGTAATTGTACAGGAATACATGTGAATAATTTTTTTAAAACAATAGGCATGCCATTCACACAAGGGTACTAAAATCCCTTTCTGTAAAAACTACAAATTTTGCACCATAAATATAAACAAAATGAGGCCCAAAATGAAGACTTGTACTACATGTATACCCATGATGTAATATCAAATTGGCAATATGCACATCTAAAAATGTTCACAGATTTCCCAATTTTTTTCAAATCATTAAAAAATCATAACTGTCATGACTGTAATGTTGTATTAGTTTCTCTCACTCTCAGTCTCAATCTCAGTTCCTCAGTTTCTCAGTTTATTTTTACTCAGCAATAAAAATACAAAATACAGTTACATCAACAAAATATACATCAAAAATAAAATCAAACAAAACATTGGATGACAATATCCTTATATCAGACTGGGCAGACCCGGAGAATAGCGACCAGATTGCATGCGCGCGCCATGTAAAAATTGCAAACATCGGCGGCAGAAGTCCAAAATACACACAGGTAACCATCCACAAAACAAGTCCAAAAGCGACTTTTATCACATTTTATAAATACAATAATGGTTATAAATGTCATTTTCTTTCCCCTCCTTCAATATTTCAAGAAATCTTTTGAAAATTTAATCGATTTTGGTGTTAAAAGTGTAAACTTGAGCCAACTTTACCAAATGTTTGTTGGTCGAATCTGGTGCAAAAATCATCGCCGACGCACTACCGCACGCTTCCATAGGATTGTACACAAATTGATAGACTGATAAAACGGGTCTATTTCGATCAGGATTTGCTTCGCTGAGGCTATCGCCTGGCTATGCATCCTTCCTCAATAGACAGTTAACGCCGCTAGAGACGCCTGTGATGAAGATAAAAAAAATGGTGGTCGCTACCAAAAATCACGATAAAAACACGGATTTTAATTATTTTTTTTGGAAACCTTCAA